>JAJEJO010000488.1:473827-514914 GCA_020662805.1 Glaucomys volans
TTAGGGATTCTCAGTGTTGTGTTATGGGTCTGTGAGTTTGTGGGTCCACAGGGGAGTGTGCTTTCCCGTCATCTGGTAGCCAGATCCCACCCTGTAGTGCTCAGAGGGATTACTTGTTGCATGGGGAGAATCTCCATGGGCCCAGGGTTAATCAGAAAGGCTTCAGCTTTCTCTCTTCTAGAGCTTCCCTAGATGGCTCCAGAAATTCTGGAGTGTGGGGTCCATTCACTGTAGCCTTCCAGTGTCCTAACTGTATAAAGTATTCAGAGAGCTTGTGATCACTTCATTCTTTTTTGGCATATTTACTATAATCTCCAGGAAAAAATGAAAATACAGTGAATTATGTTTCCTAATGTGCAAATTTAGGTTTGACCCCACCAAGATATATCTCCATTATAGTTCTGTGCTTATAAGTTGAAAAAGTGGAGCACTTATCACCCAGCTGTTAAATTCAGGCTTTCTCTTTTGCCACTGTTTCTATAACAGTTTTGTCAGATATGATTCTTTTTCTCTCCCTTTTTTTTAAACCCTCTTCCCTGACCTGCCCCAATACCACAGGTGCAGGTTCAGAACTGACTGTTACTTTGTTTCAGTAAACAGAAACTCTATATCTCTACAAGTCTCTTACTGTCTGATTTTGAACTTCAGTGCATTCTGTCTCACCCACCATACCGAAAAGCTATTCTCCAGATCTTTTGAATTAAACCTTTGAAGAATCTGGGACATGTAGCCTACTTCTATGCTGCCATCTTGCCTTATTTTTATGTACTGATTTTAAAGTATTAGCATACTTAAAATATGCACACTTTCTGTATATTATACTACTCAGAAATTCAGAGAGTTGTTCAGCTAGCCACATTTTTCTATTAGCTATGTATATTTTGCTTCTTCCCATTGGTAAACTTTCCTTTTGCTTCCTCTAATCCAGGATTTCAATTTGAATGGGATTTTCCATTGTTTTATGTGACTCAGCTGTTTTGTTTTGGTGATAATATATAAATTAGCTATCAAGGTGGGTCAATAAAACACATTTCCACTAAGTTTACAAACTTAACTTGGAGTAGAAAATTGCTTTCCTCTCTTTGGATTGTGGGGCTGTAAGACTGGTGTCCTCTGCAACCATGTTTCTATAACCAGAAAAGGAGAATGCAGATAAGACAAAGGAAATCCTGATGTCATGGGTCTTTAGTTCCTGTTGTTTGTAAGAAAAGTTACACTTCTCTCAACCATGTAGCTGGGATATAGAAACCAATAGATTTCGTTTTTTGGGAATGATTTTCAAATTCTGTTTCTATCTCTCATTATGGTAAGAATTTTGGTTAATCCTCAGTTAATAAGTATATATTATATAGTTATTATTTTGTGTTGAAAATGTATTCATTTCTAAATTATACATTAATTTGAACATTCCTCAAGGAGCTTTTACATATTTATCTTTAAAATTATAAGTAGTCAGATAATAGATCTTGTTCTCAATGTTAATGTGTAAGTTCTCCCATTATTTTTAATATTTTCTGATGTAAAGAAAACCTAACCATCTCATACATCTTTATATGAAGTGAACCTATTAAACTATTTCAATAAAAATATTTTCATAGATTTTTTGTTTTTTAAGTATAAAAGTAATTTTTACCCATCATTCATATAATATATATGCCTTTTCATTCAAATAATAATATGCCTTTTTCTATTGTCTGAATATTTTAAATAAGATGAAATAATTATACTGTGTGCATGTGTGATTCAAACTATTACATAATATACATGCATATACATGATTCATTATTTAATAGAATCAAAGGGGTAAAAATGAATAGAAATATAAAACTTTTGCTGAATTTGTGCTTGATTTCATCAAAAGAAACAATAGAAATTACTTGATAATAAAAATTAACAAAAGTAAAATTACCCCAAGTTTCCTAGGAAATTATAGGACCAGTAGAAATTTGCTGCGGATGCACTTTGTAGCTACTTATAAGCATATCAGAATATTAAATTCTTAAAATAATATGAACACTCAATTTCCTGCAAATTTGAGTTTTAAAAAATTGTTAAGTATTCCACTAAAAATTAAAAATGGTCCCAAGTCTGAGGCAGAAGGATTGTAAGTTGTAGGCCAGCCTGGGAAACTTGGAGAGATCTGTCTTATAAGATCAGATGGAGGTAACCGAAGGACAGACAGGCCAGATGTAAACAACAAAAGAACTTTATTGAACTGGCTCTCAGACGAGGTTCACAGGTACTCCTGGAGAACCTGGGTGGAGGGCTGGGGAAGTCATGCATGGCTCTGGCTGGTCAGCCCTCTTATTGTCCAAGATAGGCAGGGAAGGTTTGGTGGTTCAGGTTCTGCTTGGGATTGGCCGGGGACCCTGCTGAGACTCGTGTACTTCTGGAATTGGCTGGGGGTCCCGCTGAGTGACAGGCAGGTGAGAAGACCCACTGGGGCTTGTCTGTCAGCTTCCCATTGGTTGTGCTTTGGTAGAAGTGGGCTGCCTGATGCCCTGCCCCTCATCCAGCCGCCTTGGATCGCCCTGACATTCTGGCCTTTTTGATGATATAGGGCTCCGGAGTCCATCTGGCTACTTCCTGCTTATTAGGGGGCATCATGGGATACATGGGGTACAGATGTGGTATCAGTAGGGAGGTGGCTGTATGGGAGCAGAAGCATTTGGCTGACAATGACTAGGGCAATTTCACTGATTCAGTTGGGGCACACCTGGGGAGACATGGGTAGATCATTAATAGGAGTCCTACCACTGTCCAAAGGCAAAAACACATGGCAGTCTCTGAACCAAATGAGAGAGAAAATTTTTCTTTCTTTTATCTTTCCTTCTATTTGGGCCTTCAATTGTATGATGCTTACCCCAAAAGGTGACTGTGATCTACCTTTATGTAGTATACTGATCCAAATGTTAATAATCTCTTCCATAAGTACCCTCATGGATATACTCAGAAATAATGTTTTAGCAACTATCTAAGCATCATTTGTCCCTGTCAAGTTGAAACATAAAATTTTCCATAGCTTATATGGTGTATGACTATAATCCCAGTGGCTGGGGAGGCTGAGGCAGGAGGATCACAAGTTTGAGGCTAGCCTCAGCAACTTATCTAGGTCCTAATCAACTTAGTGAGATCCTATCTCAAAATAAACAAACAAAAACAAACAAACAAATAAATAAATAGGGCTGGGGATGTAGTTCAGTTGTAAAGCACCCTGGAATTCAATTCCCAGTACCAAATAAACAAGTAAATAAATAAATAAATAAATAAAATTAAAAGAAAAAAAACAAAAAAACAACTAAACGCATAGTTGCTTAAAGGGTATGAAGAATCTATTCGGGTTTATTTCAGTAGTTGCTAAGAACATTGTGATGTGGGGGGAGAGAGAAAGAGAGAGAGATTGATTTAATTCAACTCTGCTCTATGTAATAAAGCTGGGTAGAGATTCATAACCAGTGAGCAGAACTGGGGGTTGATGGATGGAAAATTACTGGTACACCAAGAATAGGGAAATTCTTGCTAAAATTAATAGGACTCTTGCTAAAGGCAGGTTTGGGTGATCAGATATCAAGGGTAGTCAATGTTTTTCTGAAGTGGCTGTTATGGTTCAGATATGAAGTATTCCCAGAAAGCTCATGTGTGAGACAATGTAAAAACATTCAGAGGTGAAATGAATAGGTTATAGGAGATGTAACCTTATCAATTGATTAATCCCCTGATAGGGATTAACGGGGTGGTAACTGCAGGTGGGTAGAGTGTGGCTGGAGGAGGCATGCTGTTGGGGTTTCTATTTTGTCCCTGGTGAGTGCAATACTCTCTCTGCTGCCTTGTTACCATGTCCTGAGCTACTTTCTTCTACCAAACCCTTCTATCATAGTGCTTTGCCTCACTTTGTGCCCAGAGGAATGGAATCAGCTATCTATGAACTGAGGCCCCTGAAATCATGAGTGCCAAATAAACTTTTCCTCGTCCAAAATTGTTCTTGTCAGGTATTGTTGCTCAAAGGAGTGAAAAAGCTGACCTAAACAGTGCCTTTCTAGTATTCTTAGTAAAAGAGAACTATGCAGGCCTGGCACCAATGAAGGTCAATCCTAAAGCCTAATCAAAAAGAAGACAAAGAGAAGATTGACTTAAGTTTTCTTAAGGAGAGGTTTTCTGTTACCAGTATCTTGACAAAAGTCATAAAAAAACAAGGAAAGTCTAACACAATATTACGTACAAAAGAAGGCTAAAGAAACAAACTAACATGATATTTTATATGGAAGATAGCAGAAAATAAATGTGAAGTAAAAACAAAGAAGATCTGAGTAAAATATGGACTTTAGTTGAAAAAACATTGTTTCAATATTAATTCATTAATTAGAAAGAAATACTAATATAGATATTAATGATAGGGGAAATTGTATACGTTAGGGTATAAGGTAAAGAGGCATCAAGAACTCTATACTATTTTCTTGAGTTTTCTATAAATCTAAAGCTATTCTAAAATATAGTCTTAAAAAAAGTGAAAAAGAAAATATAAGTATTTATGACCTATTAACCTACGGATAGGTCTCCTGAGTATGGGTTTATACTGTCCAATTGCTTAATAAGACAAGTATATACCTAGCAATATTTAGCAATATTTAAGATTTTAGGTAGATTATATATATTGGACTAACTGGATGATAACTTAAGGCAGGCAGAGCATGGCTGGAAAAAGAATGTCACTGGGGACATGCACTTGAACCATATGGTATCCCTGGTTCCTCTTTCTTTCTCTTTGCTTCCTGACTGTCATGAGGTAAAACAGTTTTTCTGCACTACACCCTTCTGCCGGATGTTTTGCCTTACCTCAGGCCCAGAGCAATGAAGTTGGAAGATCATGGAGGGAACCACTAAAACTGTGAGCCCAAAATAACTTTTCCTCCTTAAGTTGTTCTTATCATGTATTTTGGCCACAGAAATGAAAAGTTGGCTAACAAAAATGCTTATTCCATGTGTCCAGAGAAATAATTCTTTATGATTGATGATAAAAAATCTCTGAATTTTCATACGGAGATTGACTTCATATTTAAAAATATGCAAGATACTCAATTTTCTTCTAATTTTCAGATTCAAGGGAAAATTAAAATATTTATTGAGCAAAAACAAGTCATTTAACTTTGTTTCTATTTTGATGGTAATGTCAACTATTTGTTATTTCAGTTTCATTAAAATTTAATTTTAAAAAAAGGACTTGCCCTAGAAACAGATGACTAAAGATATGAGTCACACTTCTGTTCTTATATAAAATGAAACTTTAAGTTTGAAATTTCAGAGTTGTGACAAAATCATCTTAAAAGGACTAAAACAGTTTCTTTCTCAGGGGGAGTTTGACTAGCCCTGCATGCAAATAGTATTTATATATTCCTCTACCTCTCAATCTAGGTTTTCAGGGTTTACATGGTAGGGAGCACCTCAAACACTGAATGAAACATTATACCTTATCTTTGAGAATGATGGTAAACTTACAAGGTTGTCAAATGAGCTCTAAAAGATGAAGCTGGATCTGTAAAACTATTTTAAATTATATAATGAGGAAATTTTATCTAACATTGAACACCTATTGAGTCGGAGACAGATTTCTCCTTTGATCAAATAAAAAGTAGCCACATACTACAGCTGCTTTTTATGATAAGTAAAGAAGAAATCCAAAAGTATGAAAATAAATGATGATTGAGAAACAAAAATAATTAATATGTAATTTGTAGGTCAGTGTTTTCAATAAATACCTGCTCTAATAATTATATAATTGATGAAGAGGTTTCTATTTTGAGAAACCCATTATTACTTTATGCATTATTCTATCTCAACACATGTAATGAAGTTACCTGGTGAACTTAATCTTAAACAATCAAATTTCATATTTTTTCTCAAAATCTTTAGTGTTAAGATGACAAAAAGAAGAAAGCCATAGTGAATTGAGTGCAACCCAGTGTACATATTGCCCATTATTCCAGTAATGGGTCATTTCTCAAATCACAACTCCTTATCTTCAGAGTTTAAAGAATTAGTGGTGTATCCTTTCCAAAACTCTTAAAAATATTAGTTTTATCTTAGAAAGAGGTTCTTTGTGCATAGGAAATGATGGAAGGCACACATTAAGGTGAATTGTTTACAAGCCCAGTCATAGACTTACATTCTGTTATTATTCGTCTAGCTCACCTTATAATCTGCTACTCATGAATACTAAATTGACCATTGTGGAGGGAAGAGAGATCATTATTTCAGTGTCCTGTGATTTAACTATGTTGATGTGCATGTGACTGGCATCATTTCTTGGTAGTTGGCAAGGTAGACAAGTGTAGTCTGATGCTCAGATCTCTAAACTTCATGGCATTATTATGATAGCTCAGGTTAAAATGCTATTTAGTTCTCTGTTTTTTATCTTATTTTATTCCCCTTAATTTTTTTATCTTGAGTTTTAAATTCAGTATGGCTTCATAGTCAAAGTTCCTGAATTATTTGAGGGGTTCAAAATAGCATAAACATTATTTTGAGTATAAGGCAATATTTTACAAATTAAAAGACATTTTCAAAGATTATTTTCATCCAACTTGCTTTCGAATTTCAGAGAATAACTAAATCATTAGTATGAAATATTTTTAAAAGTAGACTTTTAATGGTAGTGTTTCATGTTCCAAAAATTAGTTCCACATTTAGTCCAAATTTATAACTATTTACATACTAATTTTCCTCTTTAATGCTTATTTATTGTACTTATGGATTTCTTCTTCTCCTTCTTTTTTTTTTTTTTGTTTTGTTTTTTGGGTACCAGGGATACTGGGGCACTTGACCACTGAACCACATCCCCATCCCTATATTGTATTTTATTTAGAGATAGGATCACTCTGAGTTGCTTAGGACCTCACTGAGTTGCTGAGGCTGGCTTTGAACTCGTGATCCTCCTACCTCAGCCTCCTGTGCCACTGGGATTACAGGCGTGCACCAGTGACACCCAGCCGGTTTCCTTCTTTTATTTGATTTTAACTCTTAAGGGCAGAACTTGTGCTTATGTTTAGGAGTAGTATTTAAAGCATAGAAGACCTTCAAAATTAGTGTCTTATGCCAAGAGCTATTGAAAAAGACCAGCATATATTAAAAGTATAATATAGCCACTTACAGTAGAGAGCAAGAGAAAAAGAAGGATGAGAAAAATAACCTAAAGAGAGAACAGAAGTAGAAACAGAATGTTGGAGATGAAATAGGCAGGACAAAGAAATAATTAGAGATATTTAGAAAAGGAAGGATGTTTAATAAATTTTCAAAAATCTTTTAATCAATTTGTGGACTCTGGGAAATGCACGTCTGTGCTTTCTTGTTTTATTCAATAAATATGTTCGTTGTTTTATTATGTGTTGTGTCCTGTTTTAGGTGCTGGTGTTTTGGCTTTTGATACCTGAAAGGTTGAGGCAGGAGGGCAAGCAGTAAAAAATAAATGAGAAAATAAATGAAAAAGTCACTTAGCAATAAATGATGCTTTAAAGTATAATAATGGAGCCGAGTGTGGTGGTGCCCAAGTATGGTGGTACCTGAGTGTGGTGGTGCCCACATGTAATCCCAGTGACTCAGGAGGCTGAGGCAGGAGAATCTCAAGTTCAAGGCCAGCCTCAGCAATTTAGTGAAGTCCTAAGCAAATTATTGAGACTCTGTCTCAAAAGAAATAATAAGAAGGGCTGGGGAAGTGGCTCGGTAGTTAAGCACCCTGGGTTTAATTACTGGTATAGTAATAATATTAATAATAATAATAATAATAGTAGTAAAGAGTGACTGGGATCCTAAAGATTAGTGAAGGATCATCTGAACAGATGACATTTTATTAGACTTCTGAACAAAAGGAAGTTTCAGAAGTATGACAGAGGAAAATGAGTCCAGACAGAGAGAAAAGGTAGTTCAAAATAGATAAAGATTAGTATAGTCTAAGAAAACAAAACCAGTATTGCAGAAACAGCAAAAGTAAGGGAAAAATGGTTTGAAATATAGATGAAGAAGCATGTCGAGCCTAGATCAATAAAGCCAGGGTACATACTTGTTTTTAATTGCATAATTAATTGAAAATAACAATAGGATTACATGGCCATTGTCTTCTAAAACTCAAATAATTCACATAATAATCCCTGTGAATGCTTCCCCTGGAGATTGAAATGTGGTGGGTGAAGGGATCCATCATACACTATTGAAATATAAACATTTTTTTAGTATAAGACATTTGGGTTACTGAAATTTTATATCCGCCTAAGAGCAGAATCTCCAACAAGAACTCAAATGAGATGAATTTTCATAATTCTCCCTGCTCCAAGAACCAGGAAAGATTGACTCATATCACCAAAGATGAAAAGTCTTCACATCACACCTAAATAGACTTGTCACAAAATTATCATATCTCCAATCTGTTCTCTTAAAAGCCCATTTATCTTTCCTATCAGTCATTTATCTTCCCATAGATGCCTTTTTCATAACTGCGTTCCCCTACTAAGACATCATTTGTTTTCCTGAAATTGCTCTTCTCCCCCTCTACTTCCCCTATTAAGATGGTATACAAACCCCAAAGCCTAAATGCCTCTTTGAGTCACATTTTTCTGTGAACTTTCATATGATCAGTTCCTATATTCTCTTGCTAATCTGTCTTTTGTGAGTTAATTTTCAGGTTCTTAAATATAAACTTGAGAGGGTGGAAGAAAAGTTCTCTTTTTTTTTCTTTTCTCCTTGCCACAGGCTTGGAGAACATAGGTGTTGTACGGTCAGTTTTATGATTTCATAAATGTTGATGTTATGTGGAGAAAGGATTATAGCAGAAGAAACACATATGACAGGATGTTGTGAACCAATAATAACAACTTAGACTAGACTGATACTGGACATGGAGGGAAGTAACTTAAACTGAAATATATATTTGAATATACAATTTACAGTATTTTTGATGAATTTGACATGGAAAATGAGGCGGGAAAGGAATCAAGGATACTTCCTTGATTTTAAACTAGAGCAATGGATTGAAATCTCACATTTGCTAATGTATAAAAGATAGATGAGACGCCTATGGAAGTAAAAACTTCTACTATGGTCATTCAGTTTGTCCCCTGCATGCTCCCAGGGGAGCACCATTTACAATTTAGGCATTGCACATTTTGATACTGGTTTGAAGAACTTTTTTGTAGATTGCAGGCACATTTTAATCACACCATATATTATATTTTTCTGACAATTGCAAGCAATGTATCTTGACAAATGCATTCATTTTTGTCTCCTAAATCACAAAAGATGCAGTCAGTATAAGAATGTTAAAACCAAGAGTTTCATTCTAAGCAATATTACAAAGGTAAGATATTTAGTATGGGGTATTTAGTATAGCAATATTACAAAGGTAAGATATTTAGTATGGGGTTAATGACATAGCTCAGTGGTAGATAACTTGCCTATGATGTGCAAGGCCCTGGATTTAATCCCCAGTACTGAGTAAAAAAAAAGATATCTAGTAGGTTTCCAAGTGAAAATGACAAATAGTGAGACAAATTATTGGAGTATAGAGTTCTGGGAAACTTTATTATATATAAAGCTTTTGAAACTAGGGAATAGATGAGATTTCAAAGGGATAAAATATGATAGAGTTAGCATTCTTTTTTATATTTCTTCACTTTCTATGATTACAAAAAATAAAATATGATATTTAGAAGGAAACCTGCAGGACATCTGCATCTTACTCTAAAATGCATGAATCACCATTACAGTATCCCTAAGATGAAATCATATTATCTTTGAATATTTTTAGGTACAAGGAGCTTGCAACTGTGCATTGCAGCCCATTTCATTATTGAACTATTGGAATTTTTTTTTAAAGTCCTTTTCACAGATTATGCAAGCTGGGAAGCAAATATTTTCTGGAATGTTGGATGTAATTACCCATAGACTTTCGATCAAGTTTTTAGAATTAAATACCCAATCTTGCCCCAGTAGCCTGAGTTATTGTCTCCATAAATTTACTATTAGTAAATAATTAAGACTTTGGTGGGACACCATGGCACACAGGTGTAATTCCAGCTGCTCCAGTGGCTGAGGCAGGAGGATTGTGAGTTAAGAGCCAGCCTCAGCAAACTTAGCGCGGCCCTAAGCAACTCAGGAAGACCCCATCTTTAAATCAAATATAAAAAAGGACTGGAGATGTGGCTCAGGGGTAAAACACCTCTGGGTTCAATCTCTGGTACTAAAAAAAAAAAAAAAACATACTTTGGAAAACATACTGGCTCGTTATGTATTAGCAAATACATTATGTATTCCAAATGTACAAAATAATAATATTAATATTTTTTATTATTAAGTTTGTATTTAATAAAGCTATTCTTTTGTTCACCCAGTATATTTCAGAGCTATGCCTTATAATGAATTACAATACTCAGTGAGGTATAAAGCACTTTGTGAAGAGGTGGCAGTGTTCATTTTATTTCATAATTGCTTTGATACTGATAGACTATGCCTCTTTTAAATATACCTAGGGAACTCTCCATCCAGGTGATTGGGTTGAAGTAGGAATAAATTTCATATAACTAATTTAACTCAGGGTAGAGTTTTTATAGCCTGACTTACCAATTGCTGCTGCCATGAAGCCAAAGGCATGTAAGAAATAATCCATCCGAGATCCTTGCCCATAGCTGCCCATATGCTGTCCTTAAGAACTCCAAGTGTGCCATTTACATAAGCCTATAATATGACTAACAACCCTGGAGTTTTGCAATGCAGCAGCTCTGGCCATATAAAGTCAACAGTTTTCCTAAATTTTAAACATAGGCTGACAGAGGTAAGGATAATATTTTAGTTAAGTTTTGTGTTGCTATGTCCAAAATACCTGACAAGAACAACTGAGAGGAGGAAAAATTTATTTAGTTTTAGAGGTCTCAGTCCATATATAGCCAACTCCATTGCTCTGTTTCCAAGTTGATGCAGCACATTGTGAAGTAAGGTCTCAGCACAGGAATGCTGTCAGCTCATGGCATGTCAGGAAGGAGAGAGAGAGAGAGAAAGAGAGAGGAGGGGAGGGAGGGAATTGGGGGAAGGGGCCACAGGGGATATGAACCTGTCCAGGGCAGGCATCCAGTAAATCATATCCTCTAGCCATGTCTTACCTGCCTACAGTTATCACCCAGTCAATCCATTCAAACTAGAAGGAAAAAAGAGGTAAGAGATGATACCTCCCTATTGACTAGTTTTTCACATTCCATGAAAGAAAAATTATTTTCACAAATCATCACAATGCAATGTATGTTTTTTCAAGGTAGATATCTGAGTCATCTTTAACTATTACATCTCTGTCTCCACTTCTTATCAAGTACAACTCCTAGATACCTATTATTTTCTTCCTTTTTCTCTCTGTCTTCGCTGTTATGACATAGTTCTGAACTTATTTATTCCTGGTCTGACTTTTTGTTTGTTTGTTTGTTTGCATTCCAGTTGGTCTCCCTACCTCCATTAATTTCTCTAACTCTAATAAAATATCTCATTGCTGTTGCAATGATTGTGTTATTAAACAAATATATGAATCCTAGCTAAGTATGGCAGATTGAATACAGTATAGTCCAATGGTCCTCAAAGTGTGATATAAGACTGCTAATTTTTCCCAAGGTGAATTCATGGAATCTGTGAAGTCAAAAGTATTTTGTAGTAAAGTTCTCATGTTCATTTATTGGCTTAGAGCAGCCCAAAGAATGCAAACATCCATGTAATGTAGGTGGCAAATCATTGGCAGCAACAGATGACACTCAAACATAATCCATAAACTGGCCATCTGAGCAATTTCCTTAACCAGACCAATGACTTAGGAAGGCTGCACATGTACTAGAGAACAGAGGGGAGAATTTAGTATTGTGGGGAGGGTAGTGGCAAGTGAGTAATACTCTCATCTACAATGCAGTAGTCATTTCACACCACTAAAAATGAAGGAATGGCAGGAGACGCATTCTATTAGAAAACTTAGCAGTAAATAGGATAAGAAATATCTGGAAGAGTTTTTAAGTGGTCACTTCTACTACATATTTGAAATATGTAGGTCTATAACTTGAATATATAAAAAATAAAAAAACATATTTGAGCACATCAGTTATTAACTAGCTTAAAACCGTGAGAAATAGAAAGTCAGGTGGTCCACTTTCAGAATATAGTATTTAGACTTAAATGTAAAATTGGGATGTAAGAAAAGTATCCAGAGGGGGAATAGAGCAGAATAAAGAGTTGCACAATAGCATCATAGCCTGTGGATGTGGCAGATCCAAAGTCCATGCACCAGAACAGCCCCTTGACAAATGGGAAGTGGGGACAGGGATTGGACTGAACAAGAGAGATAGAAATATCTCTGCTGAGACGTAGGAAATTAGAGCCAGGTGCAGTGATGCATGGCTATCATCTCTGCAACTTGGGAGAGTGAGGCAGGTGATTCCAAGTTCAAGATCAGTCTCAGCAACTTAGTGAGGCTCTAAGCAACTTGGTGAGACTCTGTCTCAATATAAAAAAGTAAATAAAAGGGGTTGGGAGATTTGTCTCAGTGTTTCAATCCCAGTACAAACCAAAATAAAAAGAAAATAAATAGTAACTTGGGTAGAGAAGAGTAACTTAGGTAAAAAAATAAGAGCTGCATACATGTCAGAATGCATTCACCCCATGAAGGCTTTCCTGCCACAAGAGAACAAAGGGAGGTAGAAACAACTGAAAATTTTTTCCTTGCTTTTTTGTTTTTGTTTTTGTTTTTGTTTTTTGTTGTTTTTTTAATAACCCAATAAGAGACAACAAAACCTAGATGATGTTCAGGAAGACTGTGTACCCCATAGTACTCATCCAATGAGGAGCAAGGTAAGGGACTTTGCACTCTAGGGGATAAAATGCTGGTTGTATTGAATCTGTATGTTTTTGCTCCCCTCAGACATCTACTCTTTAAAAAACACTCAATCTTGCAAGTCTGTCAAAGAAGTAAAGCCTCACATTTGCTATACCAGTGTCTCTTAGTTCATTCCTTGGGTTTGGACAGGTGGGTGTGTTTCTCACAACTTGGGGGTTCATCCAGGATCTCTATGCCTGCTTGGAGTGGAACTCTGATGGAGAGGGGAGGCACATCTTACTTAACTTTGGGTGGCCTTCTCTGCCTGGATGTCCTGTCCCCTCAGAGGACATAGAAAGACCTGAGATTGTCTTGGAGGACAGTGAAAGCAATGCTAGGGAAAACAAGAAACAAAAAACAAAAATCAGGCACCAGTAACCAAGCAAACTTGTTCATGAGCAACATAGATAAAAAATGGACTGGAGTAATGCTTTGATGGTTGGCAATTTTCAGAATATGCATGTATGTGACTTGAGATGTGTCCTGGACATGAAGTGAGGGAGTAGTCCTGATCCGCATTTTTGTTCTCCCATGAGGGAACCAGTCAGAGAAGAGCAAAGCCAGAGCTCAGAGTGTGCAATAAATCTCTAGTAAGAAGGATTGAGTACACAGGGAAGCATAATTAAAGGAACCAACAAATGGGGAAACAATAAAAATTCTAGGCCTAGGGAAGGAATATGGAAAGATCCCATATGTATAAGCCTTCTTTTATTTAAGAATTTTTTCCATAGCAACTCATGGACTTCCACGTTCTTTAATATTTTGTTCTGATTAGTCTTGTTTTGTCTAACTGGAGTTCTTAGCTCTCTCTTTCTCTTTCTCCTGTTTTTATTCAGAGGTCAATTATTCAAGGGTTAATTTAAAAAACACTAGAAATGGGAAAAGATCTCATCTTTTGAAGATTCCTTAGCAGAGAAAATAAACAGTGGTGATAGTGGGAGTAAATCTCCAAATACAGAGGATAAGTGACCACCCTAATGTTTGATTTCAGCATCCACCGTGACTGACAGACTCTATTCTTCATGTTCCCAACTGTATAGACACTTTCCATGTCCAAGTGATAGTATAAAAATTTGCTACAGGCTCTATTTTAATTTCTAAGGGGTCAATTTATATCAGTAAGAAGAAATATATCTTTGAAATTACTGCCCTATATGTTTCTCTAGATGGACAGCCAATGGAAAAAGACTAATTTCTAAAAAATGTGTTAAGTGAAATGTCCATTGCTTTTAAAGATTTTTTTCTTTGTTAGAAATAACTGCTTTAAAATTTTACTAGGCTTTTCAGATTTCTTGGTTTTTAGTGTCATCTAAGTTAAACATGGGCAAATTAGATTTAACACAAATGGGACAAACATTTATAAATTTCTTTGTAGAGGAGACATCTGATTAATTTGCAATGTTAAAATACTAAAACATCAACTGCTACATTTAAATTTAAGTACTCTTGGCTTCTTAAATTGTACAAGGTAACATGTTTGGGTATATTAAATTTACTTTTATAAGTGTGTGAATGGAAAAATAATTTTAAGGTTGATTTGGTTCTGGGTCTAAAGTAAAATAAGCAAGGATATTAAGAGTTAAAATTCGAACAGGTATAATTCTGTACACAGGAATACAAAAATTTCAGCTGAGTTTTGATTATTATACTATAAAAAGAGTAAAGTAGTTCATCTTATTAAAAAGTAATAATTTGTGGGCTGGGGTTGTGGCTCAGTGGTAGAGCACTTGCCTCGCACATATGAGGCACTAGGATCAATTCTCAGTACCACATTAAAAAATAAATATATTGTGTCCATCTACAACTAAAAAAAATATTTTAAAAAGAAATGGTTTGACAGAATGAATCAGATATAACTTTCCTGTTTATGAAATATTACTAGTGAAACTCCACATCATGTACAACCACAAGAAATGGGATTCTAATTAGAATAGGTTATACTCCATGTATGTATAATATGTCAAAATACACTCTACTATCATGAAAATCTAAAAAGAACAAATAAAAAGAAGTAATTTGTCCAAATTCAGAAATTTCATAAGGATTGTTTCAGAATATGAATTTAAGAGAGGGTCTGAAACTAATAAAAGATATAAAAAGTTATGGAAACATATGTTAGTACAGAAAATTAGAAAGAAAAAAGAAATATTTCTGGATGAGAAAGTATTTTGGATGATAAAATTATATTTTTGCATTAATGTTCAACATGAAAGAAGATCTATGGATGTAGACATGGAGTAAAATGTCTAAGTTACAGAAGGTTTGTGGAAGGTAAATATCAAAAAGTTTGTGTATGTGATTAAGATGGCTATAATTAGCATAGTCAGGTAAAGTATTTAAGAAATATTATAAGGTCACATTTTAATGCACTGATATGAAACAAAGTTAAAAACCTTGATCTGTTCTTATCAATCAAGATAATTTCTTGTGTCTCTTTTGCTTTATTAGTTAGGGACACTAAATCTTAAAGGAATTAGAGGTTTTACCTGTTTTATAGTATTTTTTCATATTTTAAATAAATCTTTTATTTTACAATAAATTTACATTTATAAAAAGTTGGAATGACAATATGGAGAGTTCCTATAGACTCCACACTCAGTTACTTGGTTGTATATTACTAGCATCTTTCATTATTATTATACATTTGTCACAAATAATGAACCAATATTGATATATGATGCTAAATTTTCCTAAGTTCTTACCTAATGTTCAATTCCTATTCCAGAATCCCATCCAGAAGATCACATTATATTTAGTCCTGTGCCCCTTGGGTTCCTCTTGGGTGTGTTATTTTCTCAAATGCACCTTCTTTTTGATGATCTTGATAATTTTGAAGAGGAATGAGCAGGTATTTGCAGAATTTTCCATAGAAAGTCAAGTATACATAAATGTGCAAAAATATATGTATATACATATATGTGTTTAAATACTTTTGTCTTTCAATTTGTAATACACTTTATATTTTAGAACAGTTTTAGGTTGATAGAAAAGTTGTGCTAAATTATATAGCGTTTCCATGTATACCCTGCCTCCGCACACTCAAAGACTCCCCCATAATCAACAGCTGTGCCTGAGTAGTACACATATGAGAATTAATGAACCTACATTGACAAATCATTATTATTCAAAATCCAAAGTTAAGCTTCATTCTTGGTATTGTGTACTCTATGGATATTTAGAAGTGTATATGACATGCTGTCACCATTACAGTATAATGTTTTATTGCCCTAAAAGTTCTCTTTTATCCATTCAAAACTGAAGGTTGTAATGTTTGCTTCCAACATTTAGAAATTATGAATAAAGCTGCTTTATTATGAATAAAATACACAGGTTTTTGTCTAGACATTAGTTTCAACAGTGATTGTTAATTCTTGTGGATAATGTTTGGCTTTGTAAGAAACTGTCAAACTATTCTCTGAAGTGACTGTACCATTTTGCATTCCCACCAGCAACAAATGAGAGTTCCTATTGCTCCACATGTTTGACATTCTTTGGTGCTGCCAGTGTTTTGGAATTTCGGCATTCTAATAAGTATATAGTGATGTCTTGTTGTTGTTTTAATTTGTATTTCCTGTGAAATATGTCATTGGGAATCTTTTTGTATGTTTATTGGCCTCATCAGTGTATCTTCTTTGGTGAGGTGTCTCTTCAGGTCTTTTGCCTATTTTTAAATTAGGTTGTTTGTTTTTTTATTATTTTGTTTCAAGAGTTCTCTTTATATTTTGGATGAGTCCTTTATTGGGTAAGTCTTTTGCTACTATTTTCTCCCAATCTGTGGCTTGTTTTCTCATTCTCTTGATACTGCCTTTTCCAGAGTAGGAACTTTTACTAGGGTCCAGCTTATTTCTTTCGTGAATTGTGCCTTAATGTTTTTAGATATTGCTTTTGTTTTCTCATGTCTTTCTGGAATCCAAATAAACACGTTTACTTTTTCACTCTCTTTTCCACATCTCCGTGCTTGCTTTAGAACTTTCATTGCCCATTTTTCTTAGAATTTTGTTTGTGGGAACGCTTTACATGATCAGACTTCCTTTTACCCACCAAGTGTTGTCCAGGATGACTCAAACTTAATTCCTCAGACTAAGGAAATTTAGACTCTATTATAGAGGAGGTAAAAGTTGAGGCTGAAAACATGAGGCTTGTACCAGGGGTGGTCATTTTCTGATTTAGTGCTTCTACTAGGCACCAAATTCAAGTCAGGAAATTTTCTTTGCAAAATAAAGGCAACCGATACTTGGTTTATTTCTAGTTCATCCTAATGTTTAGGATGTGGTGTATGAAACTTCAGAAATATGAGAGGGATATTTCCATTACTCTTGGCTGACCCCAGCTTTTATGTCATATTTTAGGCAGCAAGTGAGGCCATGAATAGCATAACTCAAAAGAAAAAAATCAGACAACAGTCTTCATGGGAAGAATGAGCCACTGTGCTCCACTCTCTTTTTAGTTTTTTTGGTACCAGGAATTGAAACCCCAGGGTTGCTTAACCACTGTGCAACATCACTAGCCCTTTTTTAAATATTTCATTTAGACAGGGTTTCACTGAGTTGTTTAGGGCATCACTAAATTACTGAGGCTGGCTTTGAACTAACAATCCTCCTGCCTGTCTCCTGAGCCACTAGGATTACAGAGCTGCTAGGATTACAAGTGTGTGCCAGCACCCTTGGCTCTACTCTCCTTTCTAAATCCTTACTTTTACCGTTTTTTGATATTTTAAATGATTATTTTGTAACAGGTCAGATAAACAACTGTTATTTTAGGTTATTACAGAATAGTTAAAACCATAAATATAAATGACTAGAGATATGTATACATCTGAAAGCTCAAGATAATACTAAGTTGGTGTTCTCCAAACTAAAGTTGTCCCTCGTGATAATCTTTTGTAGACTTATGTAAATATAGCAAATTTAAATGGGGATGCATTTATGTCATTTAATGTTTTGTAACTGGATAAAGATAAAGATAACCTGTTACCAGTAAGTTATATATAAAGTTTTGTGTTAAGTTTTACAGTGGGGTGGACTTTTAAATGTGTTTTTGGAAGACAATAAGAAGAGCCTGATTTCTTTAAATTTTGACGATGTGGAACATGGAATCATTTTGCCACTTTTTTGACAAAAACAATATTAGAAGCTCTTTTAGCTTTCTTTTAATTCATGTTTTACATGTAATTTTATATTGTGTTAACTGATATTCATTTAGGTTCAGGGAACAATATATGAGAACTTTGTAAAATGGTATTTTAAAAAGAGGCAACGATCAGCTTCAGAAACAAAACATTTACCTAGGATTTGTCAAGAGTCCCATCTCACCTGAAATAAAGCTGTTCCTCTTACCCTTGTTTATGTTAGGAAGGCTCTAAACTACACTAGAATCAAGTTCATTTAAAATTATGTTCAAAAGATAGATTTTTGTTATAAAGATTACTGTGACCTGAAAATAAACAAGGGATAAATACAAAATTAATTAAAGGTTCGAGTAAACTATAAAAGATATTTATGGTTGTAAAAGAGTTTTAAAATAAAGTAAAATTTCATGTCTTTTTTTTTTTTTTTTTGGTACCAGGAATTGAACTTGGGGCAATGGACCACTGAGTCACATCAGCAGCCCTATTTTGTATTTTATTTAGAGACAGGTTCTCAACTGAGTTACTTAAACCTTGCTTTTACTGAGGCTGACTTTGAACTCAAGGATCTCCTACCTCAGACTCCCAAGTAGCTGGGATTATCAGAATGCGCCACCGTGCCTGGCTCATATGTCATTCAACTGAGAAATTTATGGGTGTTTGTGGAGGCAAAATAGATACCAAATATAAATTAGTGTTATCAAAGAAATTATGTTTCTTAGTTCATAGCTATTATAAAAACTGAATATGTTTTTGCTTTTATTAGCTTGATTTGTCCTTTCCTTGTAAATCTTTCTTTTTTATTGGTTCTTTTTAATCATACATGACAGTAGAACCCATTTTGATATAATTATATAGCAGGGAATATTTCTTTTTTTTCACAAAGTAGATTCACACGATTCATATAATCTTACATATACATAGGGTAAACCTTTATAATTGTTGCCTGTTAGTGTTTTGCAGATGTAATTCTTCTAACAGAACGACCTATGCTAATTTGAGATGTCATTACCTATAGGAGAGACTGAATATAAGCTGACTTCCAGCACTAATACTGACACCAATTAAATAGAACGGTAACTATAAAAATATATACATTGAAGTTAAAATCCTGTAGTCCTATTTCGAGACTGGTGAAACTGGCCTGCTGGATGTTGCATGTTTGAAACCAAAACTTGGAGATGAAAGTCAAGTAAGTAAAAGGGCCAAGAAAAAGGTAGTCAATATATGGCTCTGGCCCTCTAAGGTCAGCCAGTATCCATGAAATGATAGGACCCCTCTAAGGTCCCTACAACTCTGGTGAGTCACCTGACTTCCTGATCAGAGTGATTGTGAGGACCGTAGAGAACAGGAAGCCAACCAGTGCATATTCTGCAAAGAGAAGGATAAGTAGATAGGAAAACATCCCTGATGTTTCCAAGAGAATCCACATGTGTTCAGCAAGACCCTGACCCATCCTGGCAGATGGCACAACTGGTAGGAGAATGCTAAAAGAGCCAAGAGCCTTCTCACATATTCCCAAGAGTCACCTCTGAGGAATCTCAACTAACTCTAAGAGTAGATTTTTTAAAAAGTCAATTTTGAGCAACTTGGTCTTAAACAGCTGAGAGGAAAGTATAACCAAAACATAGTCATACATGGACATTTAAAAGGTAAGACAATCATTATTTTAACGTGCATTTATGTCAGTTCTCCTACAAGTAAGCAGTTTATAAAGGAATTTTATTTTATTTATTCTATTTTTTTTTTTACAGGAGTGCCTGGTAAATATCACAAAAAGCTGTCAGAGTTATAAGATTGCACTGTGTCAGTTTGACACCTACATTTCTTTCTAACCCTCTGCATAGGCACACTTCATGTGTTCATCTGTGACTTTGATTTTGTTTGTTTTTGTTGTTTTGTTTTCTGGTATGATCATTGAGTTGCTATATGAGTTCTCTTACCTGGGAAATACTTGCAGGAATTCCTACCATGGGAATTAAAGGTCAATTTCCAAGAAAATATATATTGGACATATCCTGCACTTAATCATCCCTCAGATTAAAGGACTCCCTGTCCAGACTCCTCCTCTGAATTTTTCAATTTGTCACTTCCAGCCCAGTGACTTGGTTTAAATCAAGACCTGGAAAAAAGACAAGTTTCACCTGAGCTGGAAAGTACCTTACCAAGTGTTCCTGATCACCAGAATGGCTATTTGAACTGCTGAAAAGAGGAGATCTCATTACCATGGTAGGTTTCCACCTCCAAAATTTAATATGGCTAGGACATATTGGTATGACAATACCAAAGGGTACAAAACCAAAAGGTATAAAATGAAAAAGATGGGACTTGTGAAAAATAGAAAATGCAGTGGTCCATTTTCAGAATATAGTATTTAGACTTAAATGTAAAATTGGATTGTAAGATAGGCAGCCAGAGGAGAAATAGAACCAAATGGAAAATTACACAATAGCACTATAGCCTATGGATGTGGGAGATTCAAAGTCCATGCACCTGAGCAGCCCCTTGACAAAAGGGAGGTGGGGAAAAGCATTTGCCTAACCAACTGTGATTGAAATCTCTTTGTTAAGAAATAGTAACTTAGGAAAAGAAGCAAAAGTGACATACTTGTCAGATTGCATTCACCCAAGAAGGCTTTTTTTGCCACAAGAGAACAAATGAAGGTGGGAACAACTAAAGATATGTCTTTAAATAACCCAATAGGAGACAGTATAACATAAGCAATGTTTGGGAAGACTGTATACCCCAGTACTCAGCCAATCCAGAACTGGGGGAGGGACCTTTCATGTTAGGGGCTAAAATGCTGGTTGCACCCTATCTGTGTGTGTCTGTTCCCTCCAGACACCCCATCCTGTAAGACTGTCATTAAAGGCTCACTTTTTGCTATACACTTTCTGTTAGTCCATTCCTTGGGTTTGAACAAGTGCGATTGTTTTTCAGAAAACAATTTTGTGATGCCTTATTATCTGGAGGATGAATTCTGAGCTTATTGAATTCAATGAATAGTGATCTATCTTTTGACTTCCTTTCATGCTTTTGTTATTCCTGTACTTCCTTTACCTAAACTGCAACCAATCTGAAACCTAAGCTTCAAAATACACTTTTCTGTTTTTATCCAGTTGTACTGTTTTTGAAAATACGTCATTTTAGTTCTGATGAATAGTACATAAAACAGAGAGTGTGTACTCTAGTTTATGCTGGAGATTAAGCATTTTAAATCCCAAATCCACCAAATTTTAAATCCACCAAATCTTGATTGCTATATCTCTTCTCAATACAAATGCAAAGCTCCATTATATATAAAAACTGTAGTGATTGTTCACCTAGAACAGTGTCTGGGATCAAAGAATATGTGGTGAATAGTCTCCCTAGAACAATTTTGGGAAACATTGAAATAGAGCTTGTAGAAATCCAGCACTAATACTTTTGCCTCTCTACTGAGTTATTGAACTCTTTGGATGAGTTATTTTCTTTCCTTGTTTTTTCCTTTGTTTCATTATCTATAAAATAAAGGTAAAAGACTTACTAACTTACTCTTGGTTCTTTTTTTCCCAAGTTTGAAAACTGTATTAGTCTATCAGTGCTCATACTCTGCAATATTAAAGACTTAAAGTAGGTATGAAATTTTGTTTTCTTTCTGCAAACAGCTATATCTTTTAACTCATTTAGCAAGTACTTATTAATATTTTGTCATCTGAAGAATACAATGTATTAAGGGAGCAATATAAGTTATGTAAAAACAAATGGAACTTGCTAAGGGGCTTATGGTAAAGAAAGTGAGATATAGAGTTTGCAAATATGTAAATGGATGGAATAATTATGTTCATGTTTCACCCAAACCATGAGCATAACTTTGCTTTTACCTTTGAAAAAAAGCCAAAAGAAAACACATATATTACACACCAAAAAGTATTATTCCTATGATATTATTAAGACTGAATTATTTGAAGGTTTGGTTGATCATGCATCAGTTTATGAAAGAACATAGCAGGTAAAGTATACCTTATGAGTTGCATTGATGTTAAAATTAAAAATATGTACCTATGAGATAGGCAGGATCCTGATCAACTAGAAGAAAAGGATACGCACAGCAGTAGTAAGAAATATCATGAAATGGGTAGAAAAGTTTGCAAGCAGGAAAATGAGAGCATCTAATTAAAGAAAACCTTGAGATATTAGAATGAGGAGGTGAGCTTTGACCTTAATATGAAAAGGGAATCTAATTTAACTACATCAGAGAAACCTATTAGGAATTTTAAACAATTTGGTACTAATTTAAGTGGGAATGTAAAAGAAATGGAGAAAAAGTTTAGGAAACAGTCCATGTTTCACACATATTATAATAATAAAAGAAAATTCAAAATTCAAAGGTGGTATCCTCTCTTTTATTTAAGGTATTGGAGATTGAACCCAGGGGTGCTTAACCACTGAGCCACATCCCCAGCCCTTTTTTGTATTTTACTTAGAAACAGGGTCTCACTGAGTTGCTTAGGGCCTAGCTAAATTGGTGAGGCTGGCTTTGAACTTGCAATCCTCCTGCTTCAGCCTTCTGAGCCACTGGAATTACAGGCATGTGCCACCATGTCTGGCAGTAGTGTTCTCTTGAATCAAGAGAATGATATCGCTAATGCCTATACTGGAAGATTTGGGAACAGGACTAGATTTGGAGGAAAGACAAAGACAAAGACTTTATTATGCTAATTTCAATATGCTAATTTTCAAGTGTTAATAGAGTCACTAGTCTTTTACTCATCCTAGATAGAGCAAGGTAAATTACAAAAACAAAACAAAAAAATTTACAAGTTCCATTGTCTTTCAGGGGTAATTGATTCAAAAATTCACAATATATTCTTTATGAACTCAGTATCAAACTTAAAAATTTGATTTCTGTACTTAATCTTCAAACTGCTTCTTAAAGTACAAATATGGCAAATGCTTCTTAGGTAACATACTAGCCTATCATTATGGGAATTTGTATTTGTACAAATGTTATTATTGACTTTCAGGTTTTCACATTACTTAAAATCAAATCTATTATTACATTATTTGTTCCACCTTTAAGGCTGTATCTGAGTGAGAATGAAATGATTTTTGAGATATTATACACACACATACACTCACATATATTTTACAGTGTGATATGTCTTGTCTCTTCGCTGACCACATGCTGGTGAAATCTGTTTACACTGATATTAAGTGTTAAACTTGGGAAAAAGGGACATTTATGCCAAAAAAAAATCAGTATGACATATTTATGTAATTAGAGTTGCCATTTTACAAAGGATGAATAGTTTATGAACCAAATGAACACAATGCTCTAAATAGCTTTATTATTCCAGATATTTTAAGCTTTTTTTTGGATGCATCCAAGGATTTAAATCTTTGACTTTACTATTTTCTTTCAAAATCTTCAGATAACAAAATAAAATGAAATTATTTATTTATTAATTTCAAATATCCTTGCATACTGATGTCTTTTGAATACTACTTGAAAGTCCATAATGATCTCAAAGAATCATAATGTGTGTTATGAAATTTCAATGTGGCATTATTAGTATTTATAAAACTCATTTTCTGATACTTGTCACCCTGTAAAAGTCATTCCCACTGTTCTTTTATTTTATTCATTATCAAATCTGTGTAATTATAACCCATATCCTGTTCATTTACATAGAAAAGAAATTCAAACTTTCCCTGTGAAGGTTCACTATTTGAGTCTGTTGAAGTAATCTAGCAATAGATTAACAGAGAAAGCCAAAACAAATTTGTTTGACCATAGTTTTACGTGACAAAAGAACCATTAGACTGAGAACCTAAAGACCCAGTGTGAACGATTTTTATGCTTAAGTTTGATAAAGCAGGGCCAGGAATGCAGAAATGTGATTGAATAAAAGGTATAATCTAATAGTAATATACTAAAGGAGAGATCTTAAGCCTGTCTGTTCAGATTCTTCTTGTCCATCCTATGCAGCTTTCTTTCCTTCTAGGTACAGGGCAGGATCCCATGTGAAATGGGGACTTATGACCTACAATCCAGTGAAGTAGATCAGAGAATTTCTTTATCAATAAATCTTACATAGAAAGGCAAGGAAAAGTCAAAGTATGTTTTTAGGTTTTATGGCTTGTTTGGGGGATAAAGGTTTTTGGTTTCTATGACCTGTCTTGGGAAAGAAATTCTGGTTTCTATGGCTTCCCTCAGAGCAGAATAATGCATAGGAGACAGGAGGACAAAAGAAGGTCAGAGGAAACTTTGCTTTTGAGACTGCTTCTGAGGTCTTTATTTTAGGATGAAATTTTCTGAGCCCCAACAATCTAAAATGAACTTAAAAAAAAGGGAAACTGTTTTCCTTCTTCCTTTTTTCAGAGCACACTTCAGAAATTATTGGTATTATTCAGTGTTTATGAATCTAACTATTTTGAATGAAAATAATAAAATGCATTAAATATACACTCACTAAAATTAAAAAGGAAATCTACCCTATGCTGTGCATATTTTCTTCATAATGTATCCATTTAAATGCAGTTGACCCAAGACAATAAAAAATGTTGTATCTTAGATGGTTCATATATATGATAATGATGGATTGATTGTATCATAATTGTGCCTCATTGGGTCAAGATGTTTATTTCAAATATATTATCTTTGGTGCTCCATTTGCTTTAAAAGTAGTACTTACAAAGTATTTTTATCAGACTTACAAAATAATAGAAAAAAAATAAATGGAATATCAATTTAAGAGAGAGAGAGAGAGAGAGAGAGAGAGAGAGAGAGAGAGAGAGGCATCTGGGAGAGAAACTAAATTGAGATGAGGGCACTACAAAGTTTGAGTCCATGAAAGAAGAGTGAGAATCCACATTGGGAATAGATGTCAATGCAGTGTGGTGGTCCAGTGGTATCTGAAGCTTAAAGCATAGAGTCTTCTGATAAACTTTTTTATCACATGGTAATTTGGGGAGGTAAATGAAGATTCATAGTTTCTTAGTTTATGTATTGGGAAAGGGATTTTCCTAAAAGCAGCAATTAACTTATTAACTAGTATTTTCTTTTATACGAATTGAAAACTGTTACCATATGTAAATCAATATACTTTTTACTTAAACAAGAATTTAACTATGATGTCAATAAATAGCTGCTGCTCAATGAGTTGTCTGTTCTTCAAAAGTATTAAAGTATGTATGCTAATTAGGAAAATGAGCTGGGTGAAGTGACAGATGCCTGTAATTCCAGAATCTCAGGAGGCTGAGGCAGGTGGATTATGAGTTCAAAGCCAGTCACAGCAAATTTAGTGTGGTCTGAAGCAATTCAGTGAGACCCCATCTCTAAACAAAATACAAAAAAAAGGGCTATGGATATGACTCATGGTTCAAACCCTGGTGCCAAAAAGAAAGAAAGAAAGAAAGAAAGAAAGAAAGAAAGAAAGAAAGAAAGAAAGAAAGAAAGAAAGAAAGAAAGAAAGAAAGAAAGGAGGGAGGGAGGGAGGGAGGGAGGGAGGGAAGGAAGGAAGGAAGGAAGGAAGGAAGGAAGGAAGGAAGGAAAGAAGGGGAAGGAAATTTAGCTTCTGAACATGTTTTTATAGAAAATTTTTGAAATAAATGAGATAAACATATTATACCTAAAGTTTGCCGATGGCAGATCATGGAAATTCTCAGCATTCATAGTCACATGAACCATTTCATCAGAGTAAATCTCTTTCTATACATCTTTCTACATATTGTAAAGATTATGTTTCTCTGACTCACCCTGACTACTGATACAATAAAAATATGAACAAGTTTTTCTTTTCCACTGGTCAGAGAAGATATAGGATGCCCCACTATTGGGATTGTTCTGATTTTTTTTTTCATGACTAAACTGACATTCGTTTTGGAGAGGAAGATATTTCAAAGGTAAACTGGAATTTTCATCAGAAAATATCTAGGTATATATTTTATGTATGCTTATTTAGGTTGATCTTTTTATCTATTCAAAGCAATATTTGTTAGATTTCTCTACTTTATATTAACATTTTCCCCTAACATATTGTATACTTTAGAAAGAAGTTACTATGTACTACCCACATTTGAATAGCAGGGAATTATATTTCACTTCCTTAAGAGTGAAGTAACTATACAAATTATTTAGAGTATTAGGAGATTTCCCTCTTTTACCCATTCATTTATCTATTTAATCATTAATTTCAGCATAAATCTCTCAATGTTTAAGACTTTAAACCATATTTCAATACTACTTTAGTTTTTGATCAAATTTTGTCAGGTTTGTACATTTGGAATTCTATCAATTGACTTCTATTTTCCTTTGACATGCCTCAATTTTTTTTAATGCTTTCTGATTTCCTAGCACTGCTATATGCTCCAGGCTTCTCTGATATTTCCTAATGTAGTGCTAGTCTCAATCATTTCTCAAAGGATCCCTGTCTTCTTTTAAGTGAGAATTGTACTAGAATACAAGATCTGAGCTGGGTTTGGTGGTGCACGTCAGTAATCCTACCAACTTAGGAGGATAAGGGAGGAGAATTGAAAAGTAGAGACCAACCTTGGCAACTTAGTGAGACCCTGTGTCAAAAAATAAAGGGGGCTGCAGTAAAACAAAGGAAAAAAGAAAGGAAGAAAGAATGGAAGAAAGAAAAGAGGGAAGGAAGAAAGAGAGTGAAAGCATTAACTGGGTTCTAGTTGTGTACCTTGCTAATGAGATATCATTCCCTTATACACTCAGCTGACAGAGCAAATAAACATTTATGTTCATATTAACCCATGTATATAACTGTATGCAATAATATTTCTCTTTTTAACCATCTGTATATATATTAAGTTAAATATAAATCTTTTATGATGCATCCCAATTCTATCAATTGTTTATTCTGCTAACCTGTTATTCTTGTTTTCTGTCTACACTACAATTATAAACCTGACCCCCTCCATCTACTATCTACATATTTTTTTAATATTGTTATACCTGTAAGTATTAACAGAATTGTTGACTAATATTTCTATGGAATGCAATATTATTAACAAAGTACAGTGCTTATGAGCAGGTCACTTTGTCTTTAGAGTCTATAGTCCCCTTTTCATTTCCGAACTTATTTAGGATTGTAACTCATTCACTCACCTGCTTCAGAGAGGCTGTATCAGTACTAGTAATGCAGTTGGATTTATAGTATGCATTCTTTCTTGGGATCTCCTGACTTACATTTTTCTTAAATATGCATACATTTATGATTTAATTTTTGTATTGTAAATTGCAGAACTTTGAATCAGGCAAAATTGGATATATCTCCTGTGATAGTAACACAGAATTTACTTTTGTTGCTCTAGAATTACCTATTCCTTACCTTTGCATGCTTCCATTCTTTCCTACCAAACTCCTGAAAATTACAGATCTTTGTATAATATTTATAGTTTTTCTTTTTATAAAGTATCAATTACTATAATAAAGCATGCACCTTTATTCAGACTGGCTTCTTTCACTACCCATTTAAGATTATTCCAGACTGAGTACAGTGGCACACTCCTCTAATGCAAGCTACTCAGAAAGATAAGGCCAGAGGATCATCAGTTCAGAGTCATCCTCAGCAAATTAGTGAGACCGTATCTCAAAAACAAACAAATAAATAAACAAATGTGATACCAGAATCAAGAGAGGAAATTTCCTTGGTCTTTGCATACTTTGCTAGACAAAACTTCAGGCAAGGTACAGAGGCTTATCAAAAGAAAGTTTTATTAAGCAAAGTGAGAGCAGTAACAGAAGCAAAAGTATACCCTTGTATAAGGAAATGGCCTCATGCTTTTAGTTCTCTAATTTTGTTTTAAACACATGTGCAGTTAACTATACCCCACCTAGTAGGTAATTTATTCCTCCTCTTTTTCTGTGGCTTACAACCACCATATTTATATAACTGTTTTGGCAATGTGCATGCTCATTACCATAGGCACCAAAGTGAAGCTCATTTCATGTGTGCAGGAGCAAAACTGGATTGCAATGAAATATAAATAATACATAAAAACCAAGGCAACTATCAGTCACCCAAGTTGGGCAGAACTGGCATATTTTTACTGCCTAGAGGAGAATTCTTTACAGCATTCATCTGTCTTCTTCCTGACATATATAGAGTTTAACAATCTGGATTCTCTGAAACTATTTTTCTCCCATAGCCTAAGAACCATTTGTTCCTTGCAATATAAGAAGTTAGTTGTCAACCTAAAAAGTGTAACATTTCCTACAGCCCCTATAGGTTAGCCCTTACTACTTTATTGCTCATATCTTACTACTGCTTTACAAATAGGGCTGCAGATGTACCAAAATGGTAAAGCATCCCTGGGTTCAATTCCTAGTACTAAGAAGAAAAAAGAAAGATTTATTCAGGTCTTTTCATTACTATGTATCTATTTTCTCCTTTTTTTTTTTTTTTTTTTTTTTTTTGCCAAATAATACTCAGTTGTGTAGATGCACCACAGTCTGTTTACCCATTAATCTACTGAAAAATATCTTACTTGTTTCCAGTTTGGGGCAACTGTATGTGAAGTTTCTACATATATTTACTCTCACTTTTTTGTATGGACCTAAGTTCTCAGTTCAATTAGTTAAATATTTAAGAGCACATTTTCTGAAACATGTAATAGGATTAGTTTTAGATAACTGGGAAACTACCAAAGTGTACTATAAATTTGCAGCATCATTTTGCATTTTCACTAGTAGCAATTGAGAGTTCTTGATGCTCCACAGCTTTCTTAGACCATACATGCTGCTATAACAAAATACTTAAAACCAAGTAATTCATAAAGTACAGAAATTTATTTCCATGTAGAAGCTGATTAGTCCAAGATCAAGGTGTTGACAGGTTTAATTTTCCATGAGGTTCCTTTTCTGTTCATCCAAGATAGCACCTTGAGCGCTATGTCCTCACCAGTTGGAAGGAAAGGAAAATAAAAATAAAAATAAAAAGGTGCCAAACTCACTCCCTCAAGTTGTTTTTTACAGGCAATTCCGTCTATGAGGTCATAGTACTCATAATCTATTCAGCTCCTACAGGTCCCCACCTCTTAATAATGTTCTGGGGACTAACTTTCATCATAAATTTTGAAGAAACAACAAACATTCAAATTAAAGCAACATTCTTGCCAGCATTTGCTTTATGAGTTTAGCCATATTAATGTGTATTCTGATGTCTTATTTTTAAAATTTCAATTTTATAATTACATATGACTTGAATAACTTTTTCATGTGCTTATTTGCTATCTACTTTCATGGCATGTCTGTTCAGTCTTTTAGCCAATTCTAATTGGGTAATTTTTTTTTCTTATTGTTGAATCCTCACAGTTCTTATATGTTTATCAGATTTTTGTTTTGCGAATATTGTTTTTCCAGTATTTTCCTACTCTCTTCAATGTCTTAACAGCACTATTTACATAGCAGAATTTTTAAATTCTAATACATTCCAATTTATCTTTATCCTAGATAATGATTTGTCAATATACTCAAAATGTCATCTCAAACCCAGAGTCCTCAATATTTTGACATGCATTATTTCCTTTAAAGTTTATAGTTTTGGGTTTTCTATTTGGATTTATGTTCCATTTTTAATCAATTTTTGTGATTGAAATAATTCTGAATCTAAATTTTTTACATAATATCAATCTAATTATTTTAGACCATTTTGTGAAAATATTATCTTTTTCTGTTGTTTTGCATTTGGTCAGTTTATCTTGTCTTTGTTTTTGACAAAGCCCAATTCACTATAATTCTTCAGTTTTTTTTTTTTTAATTCTCTATTCTTTCCCTTTGATTTGTGGGTCTATTTTTTAATCAATACAATGCAGTATGTTTTCTTTTTTCTTTTGTAAGTACTGGACATTGGACCCAGGGACACGTTTCTACTGAGCTATAATCCTGGCCCTTTTTATTTTCAGATACGATCTTCCTAAGTTACTGATGCTGGTTTTCATGGTTTAGATACTAGGTGCCCTCCAAAACCTCATGTGTGAGATCATACAAGAACGTTTAGAGGTGAAATGTTTGGGCTATAAGAGTTTCAGCCTAATCAATGCATTATTCCCTTGATGCAGGTTAACTGGGGGTTAACTGTAGGCAGGTAGGGCATAGCTGGAGGAGGTGGATCACTGGGGGTTCCTTTGGGGAACATATTTTTTCCTTGTTAAGTTGGGCTCTTTGCTTTTTTGGTGGTCCCATCCAGACTTGCTTTCCACTGCCACAACTTTCTGCCATGATACTCTGCTTCATCTTGAACCCAGAGGAATGGAACTGGCCCTCTGTGGAGTGAGATCACTGAAACCATGAGCGCCAAATAAACTTTTCCTCTTCTAAAATTGTTCTTGTCACGCCTTTTGGTCACAATTGCAAAAAAGCTGATTGAAATGTTGACCTCAAACTTGTGATCCTATTGCCTAAGGGTCTCAAGTAGATGAGATTATAAGCAGGTGCTACATCTGGCTTGCTGTCTTGATTATAGTATTTTTTTATGCTAAGTATTAAAGTTAAGTTTATATACCTCCAACATTTTCTTTTACTGCAATAATTTTGGCAAATATGGGTCTTTTACATCCCCATATAAACTTTGTCATTTCTCAGAATTCGCCAATCGTCTTGCCACAATTATGATTTACACAGTGTTGAATTTATAGATCAACTTGGAAACAAATGACATCATAAAAATATTGAATCTTGCAATCCTTGAATATGGAGTAAGTGTCTACTTTCTAAGATCCGTGATTTTTTCCATCAGATCAGTAGTTTTCTACACACAGATACTATACATGTTTTATTATATATGCCTGAGTGTTTTAGTCAGTTTTTCATCACTGTGACCAAAAAAACACGACAGGAATAGCATAGAGAGAGAAAAAGTTTATTTGGTGCTCAAGATTTCAGTACCACAGATGGTCACCTCTATAGCTCTGGAATGGAAGTGAGGTAGAACATCATGGCAGAAGGTCATTGTGGAGGAAAGCAGCTCAGGACATAGCACCAATAAACAGAGAGACCTCTGCTCAAAAGGAACAAAATGTATATTCCAAAGGCATGTCCCCAGTGACCTACTTTTTCCAGCCAGCCTCTACCTGCCTACAGATACACCTAGTTAATCCACATCAGTAGAGTAATGGAATAATTAGATCAAAACTCTCTAATTCAATCATTTCACCTCAAAATTCTTTTATTTTCTCACCCATGAGTTTTTGTGGGATGCCTTGTATCTAAACCATAACATTAAGTATTCCACTTTTGGCTTTAATCTAAACAACTTTGTTCTAACATTTCAGTTCTAACATAGTCAATGAAATGTAAATTTGAATATTAATTGATCATTGCTGATGTACAAAAATAAAATTGCATATGTTAACATTATATTCTATGACTTATTATAATTGATTGAATTGTCTAGGAATTATTTTGTCTATTCTTCGGGATCAGTGATATTGACTTTATTTTTATTTGAGGTATTGATAAACTATTTCCTTCTTGTTTAGTTGGCTAGAATTTTAAAAATGTATATTTTCAAAAGAGAGTTTTTGGCTTCATTTTTTAATGTTTTATTGTTTTCTGTTTTACAATTCATTGATTTGTCTTCTATTATTTTTATTATTTATTCTCTCATTTCTTTTAGACTAAATTTGCCATTGTATTCTTTAGTTTTATGAGATAAAGTATAAGGTTACTGATTTTAGAGTTTCATTCTTTTATAATAAATGCATTTATTTAAGGCTATACAATTCTCAAACTTCACTGCTTTTTCTAACTTATGCAAATTTTGATGGACTGTATTTTCATTTTCATTTAGTTCAAAATTTTAAATTTCTTTCAAAAATGCATTATTCATCATTTGATACTTAGACATTCAATATTTAATCTTTAAATATTTTGGAATTTCCACCTTTATTTATTGTAGATGAATTTTATTGTGATCTAAGAAATATATTATTTTTTTTCTAATTTTTAAAGTGGTTAAGGTAAATGAACCAATAGGGAATTCCAAAAGTCCATCCTTCTAAAACAGCAATGAATAAGCTAACAGGAAATATCAGAATCAAATTTTCCCCAACATTAAATATAACCAAATGTTAATGACACCTAAAGGGATGTTCATTCATTTAAAACTAAAGCTGACTCTTGGTAAGAGGATTTTGTAGCATTTAATATACTTTATACTTAAATTATTTCCCACTATTCTGTTAGATAATGACCATAAAAAATAGCTTGCATTTTTGTATTCTAAGAAATAATTTGCTACTACTGAAGAGAATAGTACAATGTTATTCTCAAATAATTACTGTTGTTTATTTTGTTGTTTTTAATGGTTTTCCAAAGAATGAGTCAAAGAACTCAGATTAATTTTACTTAATTTGAACTCTCTCAGGGTTGGGACTCCTCCATATATGGGAATTAGCCAAAAGTTGAAGCCAAATACATGAACTTCTACCAATAGCCAAATTATACAGCTAAGAGGTCACACTAGTTTTGTTAATTTTGTTTTGGTTGGGTCTGCAAATGTTCTATGGGTAACTAAAAGCAGGGTAAAACCTTGGCATCTGTATCTCCATTTTGCATCTGCTCCTTTGCTCTGAATTAGTCACTTTGGATTCCAAGAAGAGGTCTGATCAATAAACATCTTATGCAGAGTAAAAACTATTCCCCAGGCAATAACAACTTCCTTGCCACCTCTACCTCCCTGACCAATCCTGAGATAATCATTAACAAAAGCACAGTTTCAACAACCCTGCCTGACTGGGCATACTTCTGGTTCCCATATCTATATAATCTGGGAGATTCATGCCTATTACCTGATGATAAAGCAGGAAGTGCTTGTCAAATTGTCTTCCCAATATGGCCATACTGATTAAAGTTTCTTTCCTGTTTTTTGCCATTACTTTTTGTTTGTGGGACAGTGACTGGACCTGATTTCTTGAGATTCCCAGTATTGGATGTCTGGTCTAGGTCTTCAGTAACACTCCAGTAGTGTCTTCACTTTCCCTCTAATACTGTGTCTTCTTTATCATTTCCTTAATTGTGCCTTCTTGTAGAAGTATCATCATAGTGTGATTTGATAGATTAAATTTGCATTTCTCTGATGATTAGTAAAGCTTAGCATCCTTTCAATATTTGTACTAGAAATGCAACTACCCCTTTTTTCTCTTTTTCTATTGGAACTATATATTTCTTTTCGGTCAGTTTTGAGTCACTGAAACCAAAAGTTCTGAAAAGAACAAATTCGAGGAGGAAAAACTTTTTTTGGCTTGCAGTTTCAGAGGTTCAGTCCATACTCAGCTGACTTCATTGTTCTGAATCTGAGATAAGGACTAACATCATGGCAAAAGGGCCTGGCAGAGGAAAGCCATTCAGAATATGGCAAGCAGAGAGAACTCTGCTTACTAGGGACAAAATATAAAACCAAAAGGCACATCTCCAGTGACCTACTTCCTCCTTCCACACTTACCTGCCTATGGTTACTGCTCAGCTAATCCATATCAGCGGATTAATCCACTGTTTAGGTTATACCTCTAAATAATATAATCATCTCACTTCTGAACATTCTTGCATTGGGGACACGTTATGTCTAAAACATAATAATTTGCTTATCAGTTTATAATAGATTTAAACACATTCTGGATATTAGTGATTTATGATATGTATATTGCAGAAATGCAGAAATATTCTTTCACTTTGTACTTTTTCCTTCCTTAAGGTATCATTGAGTAAAATGATATTTTAAATTTAAATATTATTAAAATTTCTACTTTAAGGCAGTATACAGTAGGTGCTGAAAGGTCAACACTCTTGATGCATCAGATGTATAAAATAAATAAACTAACCATTTTATGTTTTAAAAAAGACAGAGATATGTGGAAGCTATGTGGATGAAATGAGCAAAAATTCCAGACAAGGGAGAGAATTATTCTGAAGTGAGTGTATAATTGTCTCCCACATCTTCCACCTTTCATTTTCCCTCTGAGGACAATTCCAATTTCCCAGCATAAGCTGAGAATCAGGCTTGGATCACAATTAGTTTTTATAAATTTTTTGTAAAATGAGCACTTAATTTAAAAAGAAATCATATCTTAAACTAGTGATCATTACAAAAATATTTACTTTTCAAATTTTTTTCTCTAAATAAATATGAAAGTCTAATATATAATAAGCCCTCACAATACTAGCAAAATTATCCAAGTGAATAATTGTGCCATGGTAGTTTGAGTAGGCATGTCGGTTACACTATTACCAGATTATGGATATTAGATTACATTTATACATTTATTTAATAAATTACATTTCATACTAGATTTTGTTTGAAATGTAAAAATATGGGACCAAGTGGTCTCAGATTTATTGTATCTTTCATAAGATATGCACTTTTAAAAATTAGAATATAAAATTAAATTTGTGTAAAAGATTCTTGAAAACATGCTAAACAAATATCTAAAAACACAAAATCTTTGCAGAAAGCCTTACATGTAAAAAAAGATTATCTCCTGCTTCTTAATCAATCTTTATTTTTATTTAAAATAAAAAATAGAATTCATTCTTTTAATCCAATTACAATTATAATTTTTTTGTTTTTAAATTGCATTTGGATTTTAGTAAGTAGTTTCTTAATGGTAAGGATTTTAATGAATTCAGTAGCATATTTCAAAGACACTAGGAGTATCATAAATATAAATACAAGACTAAAGTGTATCATTTTATTGTTTTTTGAAATAAAAATATCAACTTTATCAATCTAAGTAATAACATATTTGTCAGTGCTTGGATTTAACCCAAGGCCTTGCACATGCTAGGCAAGTGCTCTACCACTAAGTTCTATCTCAAACTTTTAAATGATAACTATTTACGTAAACTGACTATAGTCATTTGTATAAGTGGCAAGTATAAACACACACATAATACAAAGCACTCTACCACTAAATACTGCTGTAAGTGATGATATTAGCAAAAGGAAAATTTGTAATAAAATGTTTTTTTCTTCCAGAATAACTTTGATTTGACGCCATATGATGCAGTAGGCCTTTCATATAATAGTGCTATTATTTCTTTTTTAGTTTTCAATTAGTGCTGATTAGTTGCAAGTATCTTCTTTGCTCCCACTTGCCTCAAAATTATACAGTCTCAGTGGTAAGCAATTATTTTTCAAAAAATATTTTTATATTTTTAAATTGATAAAATTTAAAGTGCCACAGATTTTAATACACTGATGATGTGTAATAATCAGATCAGGGTACTTGGTATATCTGTCACTACAGATATAGGTCACTTCTTTGTTTTGGGAATCTTCTAAATACATAGAAACACTTCAATGAAAAGAACACAGAAGTTTTGTTAAGAATTGAAAGCATATGAAATTAATTTAAGAGAGACCAAGATATGACATGAAAAAGTTGTACGTTTGTTGTACTGGAACTTATTTACAGATGTTCATAAAAAGATTACAGATGTTCATAAAAAGATAGCATGAAAACTCTCCAGAACAACGACATTCTTTTTTTTTTTTCCATCCAACTCCATAGGTAAGAAAGTGCATGAGTTGCTGGGATTACAGGCACGTGCCACCACACCTGGCAGGAAACATAACTTCTTATAACACTTCTATGATCCATAAATAATTGAATTGAATCACACATAAAATATTTTACAAGTTCTATTTATTATTGGAACCCTTTTTCACCTAAGATTTATTTTATAAACACTTGTTATAAGTTACCCAAACTCTTATTTAATTTTGCATTTTACATTTTATCTTTTTTTTTTAAATTTGGGGATCACAGTACTCTTTACAACAGAAAATGTATCCTTTGGAAAAGAACTGTCCATGAGCTTCATTTTAGCCTACTTTGGGGGACATCCTAATATGGACAAGGGTAAGAGGCAAAGTCTTTTTCCAGTTGAGTCTGACCTTTTGACAAATCTTAGATAATATTTTTATAATTGAAACTAATCCTTGTCCCTATTAAAAATATCATTCTTTTTAAGAATAAGAAAAAATAGTTTTTATATATAGTTTCCTGAGTTTATCTGAAGATCAGTTCACTTAATAACATCATATTTCAAACTGAATCAAGGACAAAGTCTAAGAAAATTTTTAGTTTCTTTCTTTGTAGGAAAAGGTAGCAATACATTTTCATGTACATTGCCAAACTTTAAATCAATCAGACTTGCATTTTCTTTCCACATTTAAATTCCCACCACAGTGTAAAGAATAATGTAATTATCCATAAAGTTATTGATAACAGATGGCTCTTATTCACCTGCAAAATATTAAATGACATAAATAAATCACCATTTAATTTTATCTTTTAAGAATAAATTAAATATTAAAAAAATAAAATGTACTTGTTTATAGATGTAATCCCTAGGTGATCAATGCTCAATCATTTTAATTATCGGAATGTCACATTTTAGAATGCCAAGAATTTGGGCCATTTAATTATCTTTGTTAAAATAACGACTGTCATAATACCAATAAAAGCGTGCAAACATAAACAAGAAAAACTCTGTGCCCCAGAACAATTTTAGTTTGGATGAGAGCAAATTGGTAAATTGTTTTCCTAAGCGTTGCATTTTCTAATACTTGTAAACTTGGGGAACTAAATACATTTAACATACAAAGAAGCCAGTAATAATTGGTATTTTAATCACATAGAAATCATATATACATATATATGCATTAAATATATATTTATATCATATATTTATATTATATATACATATATATTTTTTATTTTTTATGCTTATTCAAAATGAACATAGATTTATTAATTGCCGTGAAAAGCATAATATATTACAACAAGATCACCTACTTTATTGATAAGAAACATATTCACTAGGAAACTTGGCACTGATTTCACCTGCTCGAATGCACCATCCAGGCATATCTAAAATGCTGATAGGTAGGCAGGCAGGCCACAGGGGGCCTGTGGGGCAGGATTTTCATCACTGTCAGAGGGGTCTTAGAGAAGGATAGGGCAGCCCAGGCCCAGGACCAACTTGAACAAAAACTTCATCTAATTAAGAAGGGAGTAAAGTAGGGGAAGGCAAAAAAGAAACCAAAAAGCCCACGGAGGCCAATCATAAAGGGCCTTTTCTCCATACTCTTATGGTTGTTAGGCTTTTTCCAGGTACAGCAGGGAGTCATTTAGAGTTATTGAGCAATAGAAGATCTTCGTCACTTGATGGCTCATGTCAGGAAGGGGAAGGATTGCACTATTCCTGGTCAACCTTTAAGTCCTTGTCCCCTTTGTCCCTGAGGCTTGAAGCTCTCATTTAGCATGTGCTGTCCTTAAAACTGCCAGGCATGGAGGGAAGAAGGAGTATCCAAAGATCAGGGCTCAGAGGGAGAAGTGGTTCCTGCTCCCCTCAGGTCTCCAGCTCACCAACCCCAGGCTGAATGCAATTGTCCTCAATGAAACCATCGTGGTCCTCATCTTCACCTACCTCTGGGCAGTTCCCATTCCTATTCTGGGCAGTGGGCCATGTCAGTAGCTGGCACTGTAGCAGCGTTGACAGAGGTGGAATTTGGCAGCGAGTGCAAGGAGCACAGAAAAGACCACAGCCCCTAGCATAACCCCTACCAGTATAAGCCAGGCCCGGCCTACAGTGCTGGATCCAGAAGCCATGGCTGATACTGTCGGAAGCTCTGAGGGCCCCACCTGGGTTTGGTTAGCCTCGCTCATGGAAGGGTCTGATGACATCAGTGAGCCTCCACCTCTGCCTATGCCTCTGTACTGGGGAGCAACAGCTAGGACTGGGTGGCATATGCAGGTGGAGCACCTGAATCAGAGTCATCCCTGGACAGAGTAGACAGGCTAGGAAGGTACCTGGGAGGCAGTAGGTAGGATGGAAGCAGCAGAGTAGGGAAAGGTAGGGTAAGGGAAGGTGAGCAGCGCTGGGCAGCAAGCAGAACCTCTCACAGGGTAGACTCATCTTCCCAAGTTTTCATGGGGGCAGGCTCACCTCTACCTCCAATGCTGGGGGTTTGGTACAGCTGGAATCCCGAGGAATGTCCAGAAGACCCTAGTAGAAGGAGGCCTCAGCAGGCAGCTACCTATATCTTTTATTTTTGAAGCAAAATTTAAAATCCATGACTTCACAGAGTAACATAATTATGTGATTCTTTGTTTAATATATTTAAATAGATGAATAGCACTGACAAAATACAAATAATAGGTTTAGACCTCTCATAAGATGAGAAAACGATCTAATCACCACAAATAGTATTTATCACCTGACATACAAGTGCATCTCATATCAATAACAGAACATTTTATATAGGAGGGAACTTACCAGTTACCTTGCACATGTTCAACCTATGTATCTTCAACTTTACAAACTCTTGTATAACATTTAGATAAATCTCATGTGCACATCATATTTAGCCCTCAGATATACACTCATTTCTAGTCACAGAAATATAGGGTGTTGGTTATTTATTTAATTAAATTTATAAATCAATCATTCAAAAGATTTTAAAATATATAGACACTTAAGCATACACTGATTCTGTTAAGATTTAATTTCCCTAAGTAATAAAGACCTAATAGACACAAGAAATTATCTTTACAATACCCAAACTATTTCTTCTTTAAGGCAGTTGTTCCTTAATGTTACTAAGAAAATGTCATTTTAAGAAAACTTTGTTACTTTAAACATAGAGAATTAGATTCTGGTTTTTTATCAGGACATCAAATTCTGAACTTAGAAATAAACTTTTAATTATAGCAAACATAATCATATGCAAATTTTCTAAGATTTATCTTCCTTAACATTCAGGGATTTAGACTCTCTACAACTTATTTATACCCATAGGTTTGTCATTTCTTTTATCCTTCTATGACTTTAGGACAAAAAAGTCTTACTTTATCATACAAAATTATTTCTCATCCAAAATTATACCTTTTGTTTTTCAACTTTGCTTTCCAAAACATATACCCATACCTGTAAATTTCTTATATCTTTCACCTAATTGCTGATAAATTTTCCTCTTAAATTTACATTATGAAGCAATCCTTACAATATTTCTGAATATAAACAAATTGCTCTTTTTTCAATAAAATAAAATACTTCATGCTTTTTACATCTTTTAAATTAAGGCAGTTTAAATTATTGGTATTATTCACATGTATTACATATGCTAATATGTTTCAACTGTTAGTAACCTTACTTTTATTGAAGATCCACAGACAAAACAAATTTAAATTGTTTTATATATATAAAGAAAGTGTGTCTCATGACACAGTGAAAGGGAGAGATACAAACAGGGTTAATGTTTTAAAAAATTGCTGAGACTGGGTATTCTATCCCCACAGGTAAAGGACAAGTGAATCTAGCTATTTTTCTATTTGTCTGTCTATCCATCCAAATATCTATCATCTATATCTTATAGAATTTAAAAAGTCAAGAGTACTTGAATTTATACTTGGCAATTGATATTTCAGTATTTTAAATTAAAAATGACTTAAATGTATTTGTTAACAAAAACATTTATAACTCTTTATTCCATTTTTATCAAACAAAATTGCCCATTTTAAACAGCTGTTTTAATGTTACCCATGGAAATCAAGTTATCAGACAAGCAGAGTTTTTAGTCAATTTTTCTTTGCTGTGTCTGAAGTACCAGACAAGAACACTTAGAGAAGGAAAAGTATAATTTTAGGTTCATGGTTTCAGAGGTCTCAATATGTGGTGGGCTGACCTCATTGTTCTGGGTCCAAGATGAGGCAGAACATCATGACAGAAGGGCATGGTGGAAGAAATTTTTCAGCTCATGGTAGCTGGAGAGCAGAGAGAGAGAGGTAGTGAGAGAGAAGGAGGGAGCACATAAGGATCCAGGGACAAGACTTATAATCCCCAAGGGCACATTGCCATTGACCTACTTACTCCAAAGACAATCTATCTGTCTACAGTTACCACCCAGTACAATAGTCCTTTCAAACTATTAATCCATTAAATGGATTAATCCCTTGATTAGGTTACTACTGACAATCTAATAATTTCATTTCTAAACATTTCTAATACATGAATTTGGGGGGAAATAACACATATCCAAACCATAACAAATAGTTAACATTTTAAGTCACTTTTTTCCTGCCAGAGAGGAAAACAAAACAAAACCTTAACACAATGAACATTGTTCTTCAAACATCTTAAGGTTGACAAATACAATTCTGATTCACTAGTAACCTAGGCAAAAGTGTGTGTGTTAATAATTCTAAAGGATCTTTGATTTTATCTTACCAATGAATTTGAATTGTTGTATTTGTCCAAAACTTAACTAAGTCATGTGACTTAAAGGAATTTTGGCGTATGCCAATTTAAAATTTTTTTAGCACTCATTTGTTTATAAGCAAAATTCATATCATGTTGACAAACATAATGCACACATATATATAAACGTACATTAAAATAGAAAAAGTTTTTATAGTTTTCATTTGGATTCATTTGCCAATTTTTTTAAAAAGAGGAACGCTGTTGGTCAGATTGCCATATCTCTAAGTAATCTTTAATCTTAAGTTTGAACTTGCAATGATTTAGTTAAAAATTGGTCTAAAATTCACGTCACAAAGACATAGACCTTAGTCTGTACATCATTGTAAAATGAATCGGCAAATGCCCAGTGAAAGCAAAATGGGTTTAAAGGTGGGGCTTGTTATATTTAATTCTCCCAAACTTTTTAAAGAGTTAATCATTAGAGGGAAGCATCCTTAGAAATTAAAATTTCTTTTTTAAAAAGAAGAATCACACTTTGGAGAACTATTTATTAAATCCTTCTGATATAATTTGTTTTTAAATTACATATCATCCATCCTTCAATGAGTAAGCAAAGAAAATTTTTTATGCCCACACAACCTTGGAAAGCTTTCTTTGACTTTCCAAAGACTTTTAAATTTATGCCAGTGATATTTTTCGGAATCATTTTGTTGGAGGCTTCTCTGTTGTGTGGAGCAAGAGTTCAGGAATTTATTTCAGAGTCACAAATGGGCCAGATAGCCTCTTTACTTCTTAATCCACGAAGTAGAAAAGAAAATTTCTCAAGATATATATATATATATATATATATATATGTATATATATATATATATATATAT
>JAJEJO010000488.1:515014-605414 GCA_020662805.1 Glaucomys volans
CCAGACCAGGTGTTCAATCTCCACAGGTAGGGGCCAAGAGAATTATAGATGCTCACTAAGCAGTTTTAGTATTCCAGAGACCAATGGTGCCTGTCACAGATATGAGCAATAGGTAACAGAAGACACATACATGGAAAAAGCCTATACTTAAGATTGGCTGGGGAAGAGGGTACCAATTGTGACTGATACTGAAATAATGGTTCAGTGTCCCCTTGTCATCCATGAAGCAAACCTATATCAACTATTACCACTGTTTATGCCTCTCTTTATGACCCTCTAAAAAGGAAGATCCCTCATTTTCTTCTTCCTATATTTGCAAGTGAGTTGGACATTTAGCCCTTCAATAATTGCTTGACATACTATCCCTTGAATAACTGACTTTCTTTGAAAAGACAAGGGAAAATCTAGATAGATATTCAGATCTCTAATATTTTTCCCATTTACAGAACAATTCAAGCTGAAATATTCCATTATAATTTAAAAGTCTATTGTTGGGCCATGTTTCTCCAGTCTGTAATTTATATTGAGGCCAAGCTTGATGATAGAAAAAAATTCAATTTCTTTTTCCTTAAATTCTCTGTCTTAAAAAAAATCCCTAATATTTAATGTACACTCAAAGAATGAATTCTCAGGGATTGACAATGAATTACCTATAATCTTGTAATTTCTGTACTATAAATGTTTTTTCTTGTGTTTTCTTAAAGAAAAGAAAAACAAATATTTCCTCAATATACTCTGAATCCCTGCTGGGATCAGAGTTTAATTCTGTCTGATATTTCCACTTACTGATAATCTGATGTCCCTGAAACTGAGGGGCAATTAGATTTAGAAAAAAAAAAATTCCAGCTCATTCCTTCTGCAAATTATCTATTTTTCAAGCATTCTCATCTCTCATAAATGGACATATTTCTATTCAGGATCTAATGAGCTTTCTACAAAGGCCCTATGGTGTCTTTGGAATTTGGATGGGGAGTTTTTGAGAAGAAATAAATAAATTATAGTCCTTTATCAAATTCCCTGGGATTTCAAACAATCTCGGTGTGCTAGAAATCTATTATTTTTAAAATAGTGAGGAGAAAGAAAACTTGTATACAGTTTTTAAGAGGATTAGGGATCTCTCTGGGATAGGAAATAATCAGGTAAATCAGGTAGAATAAGTAAATTTTTACTTATTCTAAGTAAAGAATTGGGATCATGTAAGTCTTATAGTGACTCGGGTTTTAAAGATATGCTTTTTTCCTTTGCTCTGAAACAAATTTTGGAGGCAACAAAAGCATAGTTTATATTCCACCTCCTGATTAAAATAATAGAACTTAGCTGGGCACAGTGACGCACACCTGTAATCCCACAGGCTCAAGAGGCTGAGGCAGGAGCATCTCGAGTTCAAAGCCAGTCTCAGAAAAAGCAAGGCACTAAGCAACTCAGTGAGAACCTGTCTCTAAATAAAATACAAAGTAGGGCTGGAGATGTGACTCAATCATTGAGTGCCCACCCCCCAGAAAATAAATAAAATAATAGAACTTAGTAAAGACGAATACAAGGCAGGCAGACAGGTGATAACTTTTACAATTAATCCTGAAATTGAGGTATAAGAGAAAAGGAGAAAAATGGAAGAATTTTAAAGGAAAAAAAAAGCAGTGAACTCCTCAATAATTTAGTATTTCACTGACTCCACCAGATCCCCCAAAAGGCATCAGTTGTCACCTTATTGCCATTTCAATCTATGTGGTTCAGGGATTTCTCAAAAACTCTAGTGGAGACATGACAAATAATGTGGGTCCAGTCCTTATGCTCTTTGGTCTTTGAGAATGAAGGAAGCAGAAGGGAAGATTAGAAGTACAGAAGTCTACATAGGAGATATCATAGCCAAAGCAGAAAGAAAAGCAAACATGCCAAGGTTGATGTCTCCATGAGCCCCTTTGGGGACCAATGAGAGATGTCACCAGAGGTGTTCCAAGGAATTCCCAGAGAGGAGGATTTCAACTCAGAAAATATAATGTTCTTGACAAATATCACAGAAATGAATTTATGTATGTCAGTTGGAGGTATCAGGCAGATTTATTTAGGAAAGTGGAGACATATTCCAGGGAGCATGTGGAGAATTCTGAGTGTATGATGCTCCTCCTTGGTCTGGACTTCTAATATTAGCTAAGATCTGAACAAGAGGTGGATTCAAGGCAGAATTACACAATTTTACATGATTTACCTCTTTTATTGCACATTTCTCTCCTATTCTATTTGTTTTCATAGGCAAGGATACAGGCTAAGGACCTGGGCTAGATTGCTCACAAATTGTTCCTTTTGCATTGCAACAATTCATGGATATTTCCTTCATCCCCAATGTTTCATGGTATTTCCTGCACTCTCATAATTCATGGGTGCTTCTGTTTGAGACATAGTTCATCTTTATCTGTATTCCCAAACTCTTTTCTCATGAGAATGTTTAAAAGATTATCAGTATTGTGGAGAGAAAGTACTACCCCACATCAAAAACAATGCCATTGTAAGTGAATTCCTTCTCCCTATCCATATCTGTGAGGGCATAGAGGACTTTGATGAAGACTGAGACTAAGGTCACTAGCAATACTTTTACAAACATCATTTGTTAAGTATACTAGGTATGGTGGACCAATCCTGAATTTAAACAATAATGATTAGAAAGATAATTCCAAAAGGTATACTTTTTAAATAGTTGGAAATTTATTAGAAATCACTAGATAGGATATACCTAGAACCACTTGGGCTTGTCTGGAAAACCTCACTTGGATTTTAAATTCATGTTGTTGAAATTGAATTATTTTTCTTTGTTCTACTCCAACACTCCATCTTAATGATAAGCAACTCTATATACCTAAGTGCTAAGACCAGAAGTCTGGGAATCATTCTTAAATTCTTCTTTTTCATAATATCCTTGAACCAACCATTAATAACCTTTAGAATATACTTTAGAAATATTTACTTTCCTATTTTTCTAGAAATATAATCTTAACCACTAATAACCCTCAACTGGGATGTTGTGGTAAATTCCTGAGTGATCTTATTGTTTATTGCTGTTCCATACATTTCATCCACCAAAACTTCATTGGATGCAAAGTATGATTTAAATATGACCTGAAAAGTTTATGTTTGGAAATTAATTTAATTCATGTTTTAATGATATTTGTAGGTGAGTCCTTTGTGAGTTCATTAGGATTAGATTAAGGCATGTGGATGAGCACATATGATGCCATCAGTGGCTTTATAAAAACAGGAAGAGTGACCCAAAGTATTATACCTTCTCTGTCCAGTTATGTGATGTTTTGTGACATATTTTGATATAGCAAAAACACTCCCACCAAATAGCCACACTCTTGTACTTCCTAACTTCCAGAATTAACTATGAATCACATAATTTCTATTTTTTCTGAATTACTTGATCTTGGGTATTTGATTATACCTATAGAAAGCAAACAGGATACACTATATCTTGGTTCTGGCATATTGAAGTTGATCAATAAATACTTGTTTGTGGGATACATAAATGATAGAACTAAACAAATGTAGAATGAATTAAAATTTAATTATTAAAATGCAAATATAATTATTACTACAGCTACTAAAAGTACCCCTTAGTGGCTCTTTACATTTCTCCCAAAACTTAATATAAATTCTGTAGTATACCTTAAATACTTCTGAATAATATTTTCATTTTTTTATCTGTTCAGATTCTTTATTTGTTCCTCTCCCAACCAGTGACCCTCTGAATTTTGTAAACTTCACGTAAAACATTTTCAGTTCTCCAAGCATGGCATTTTTTTTTTCTGTTTTATCCAGAAATTCTCAGTTGAGTCTTCTCCTTGAAATATTATTCTCCATTTCATCTAGACAATTTCTACTTATTTTTTAAATCATTCCCCTACCCTTCCCATTTCTTTTGGCATGATTCATTTTCATGCCACTAAATCTGAGTTGGATAACCTCTTTCTATGCTCTCATATACCTATTATTTCTAGTCTCATAACAGTTATACTGTGTCCATCTGCCTTTCTACACCTCTATTTTATTCAGTACATTTAAAAAGAGCAATAACAACTATTATGTCTTTGGCTATGTATTCCATGCATAGCAGAAAGACATTCACTGAGCTGATGCTTAATAAATATTTGTTCAATACATTAATAATGAACAAATGAACTATATCATATGTGGAATCATTTGTGATCATTTGAAAAGTTAATATTCATCAGAAAAATTTATGTTGGCATGTATGACCTGGATATCCATTCATAAAAATGAATTTATTCTGCATCTGCTGGCACTACTATGAGTAGAAAATCTTTAGCAGTTACCCTTTTTAGGACTGTTTCAGTTAAAGAAGAGTAGGTTGCCAAATTTTATACTTACTTCCCAGTAGGTGTATACATCCAAATATTGACCATCTCAGAAGCATCAAGACACATATCTTTCCCTAATTCAGGATAGCTCTGCAGGGATCACCCTATTATTGGAATTCCTCACAGTAAATTCAAGCTTTCCAATCAGAATACCTTGCAGCTTTACCTCACCCTCTTCCTAATTAAACTTTCTTCTTTCTCTTTCTGCAGGAATTGGTTTTAAGATTAATGTAGGACAGATAAGGCTGGACACCTGAGGTATTTTCAGGAAGCAGGTTTATTTAAGCTCCAGTAGAGGCTAAAGCCTAAAAATCTCTTGACTCTGGGTATAGAAATTCTTTTGCATTTATACTCAGTGGAGTGGTTACATGACAGTGGGTGGGTACATAACAGTTCTTTTTTGTCCCATAGTTTAGGTCAGACAGAGGTTTGATAAGTTTTTACCAAGGAAAACAGAGAGAGTAGCTTTTTACAACAACAAGCCTTCTTTGAGACAGAGTCTATCACACATTTTGCCTGCAAACTTGGCATTTACAAAACAGGAAGATTCAATCCACGTTTAGCTCTCTGCAGAACTCCTATAAAATCCTGTTGACACTCTTTGTAAAATCTTGCTGACAAGAAACTTAATTATGGCTCTTTGGTGCGTCTGTGGGGGTGTACATGGTGGCTACATCAAGAGTGCTCTCTAATAACTCTCATTGCCTTCTAACCTCTTTATCAAAGTCTATTTCCTAAGGAAAAATATCCTGTAAGTGTTAGTGAATAGGGAAGGTTAGGGTTGTTAAACTTTTCAATAAATTAATGTTATTATTGTCTTGGTTATTTGCTTTTGTCTCTTCCCCTTGCCACATTTCAATATCCATTTTTCTATCATTCTCTATTCTGTCTTTGACCCAGGAAACTGATTTTCCAGACATGTTACTTCAAGTTATGACTCCTTGTCATTTGAGAAAGCAGTTGAAGCTGGAAGTTCTCTCTCAGTTTGCCCCTCACCCTTCTCTCCTGAATCAGGTCATAAAACCTAGGAAGGGTACTCTACAATTTTTCCACTCTGAATCAGGCCATAAGACCCTAATTTGAGTGATATATTTTCTGTACCCAGAAGGGTTTTCCTTATTTGTGAAAATACTGGGATATAGAGAAGAATCTGAACAAACAAGTTTTGACAATCCCACTCCATTCTAATACCATTAGACTACTTTAGCCTGTTTCTCCAATCACATTTCTCTATAAGTATCCAACTTTTTATCAAAAACTAGGAATAGAAAATACGTAGGTTTGCCTATTTCTCTCGCCTTAATTTCCAAAAGCTTTTATGTCATATAAATTATATCAAATAAATGTACATCCTTTTTTTTTTTTGAAGATCTGTATTTTTCTACAAGGGTCTGAGCTATAAACCTAAGATGAGAAGAAAAACGATTTATTGTCTTGGTCCCCAGTCATGTTCAGTCTGTAGAAGACAGAAGGTGGAGACAGGATAATTAGGAAAAAGGGTTCAGGAGATTTTTTAGTTTTCTGACACTGCTTCTGACACCAACTATAGGATAATAAACATGTTTGTTTTTTTTTCACACAAATTCTGCATTTCTCCAATAGCAATCACATCTTTGTCAATTCCTTTCAATTCTGTAACTAATTCCTGAAGTTAGTTACTGCAGAATTTGTAGGTTAAGAACTCCCTTTCACAAGACAGCCTACTTCAGATTCCAGTCACAAATAGAGTTTCCAAGGTAACCACATTTCTTCCTGACCATCTACAAGTTTAGAAGGGTCTTATAGCCTTCTTCTTAAGATGAATCATTTTCTAGAATGTCTCACACGCCTCAGTGTTGACAAAAGCATGGTGTTTATCCTCAATACCAATTCAATAATGAAAACAAGAAAAAACAGAAAGGAAAAAGAAGTTTTACTTTTTTTTATTTTGCTAACAAAGGAGAAACATAGGCAACTCCTGTCCCCAAGGTTATGAATCCAATCATCAGGGGGAACAGAGGTTTTTTGAAGGGGTGATTCAAAGGCTACATTCCAGGTGTGCCCTGTTGAGGGTTGTAATTCACTTATCTGGGGAAATGTCTGTTTCTTAGGTCTTCTGCTGCCATCCTTGAAGTCTAAATTTCTTCATTCCATTGTGTGTGTTTGCTCAAGGGCAAATTATTCGGCCTCAGATTGGAAGAAGGGTAATCTTGCTTCCTCCAAGATTTGGGAGGGGGACAAGGAGAAGAGGAAGGAAGAAAGAAACAAGTCAGTTTTAAAATAAACTGCACTGGCAGAGTAGCAAGAGTTAAGTTCACAGTATGAAGTGTGCCCCACTGTTAATTTCTATTTCCATTTCTATGGAAAAAAATGGGAGATGACTTCTGCAAGCTGCTTCCTGCTAAAAATGGGTGATGAAGGGGGTCTTAGAATGGAGGGTTTCTACCTGTTGTAATTTTTTCTTTTGGAACTTTACTGGAGGGAGGGAGAGGTGACTTCAACTTTGGTGTGGACCTGGAAGAGGAAGACTCATGTACAGCAATTACTATTTGACTGATAGTTGTAGAGACTTTTTAAATTCAGTTTTTTTTATGATAGATATATTTTCCCTTCTCCCTAGGAAACCAGAAATTGTCTCTTATAAGTTATTTCTCTTTGGGATCAATTTAAGTCTGCTTCTGGAGATACTCTTACTGAGGAGAACAATTGGCAAGAACTTAACTCTTTGGAAATGGGTTTCATGGACTAATTTAACCACCATATTTTAAGGTATGATTATATTTTTTCTCTTTTCCCTGTAGATGAGAGTCTCCAAGGTGTATGTAACTTCTATTGGCTATTAACTTGGTGGGTCACTTCTGCAATTAAATATGGTCCATTGTCACTTTACATCAAGGAGGGGAGCCCATATCTTGAGGTCAATTCCTTCAAGAGGACTCTAGTTATTTCTGAAACCTTTTCTGTTCTGGTAGGATAAAGCTTGATTCACCTAGAGAAGATGTCCATCAGTACAAGCAAATACCTGAAGTTTCCTGTGGCACAGGGCATTTGGGTAATATCAACTTGTTAATCATCAAAATGCTGTATTTTTTCATATTGTGTCCCTTTTACAGTAGGCTGCCTTTTAGTCTTCAGGTGGTTTTAGATACACAAGACACAGTTCTCTCTCCCTTGCTGAATAGTCTTTTGAAGGTATGACCCTTTCAAATGGGGCTTGATAAAATCCATCAAGCTATCTCTTCCATAGTGCATTACTGTCATGTTAATGTTTTGCTTTTTACTAAGGTTCAGACCAGTCTTTCAAGCAGGAGAATAAGCCTTTGGAAATTTTGTCTCCAGTTGAGAGTTCTATCACAGGAGTTAAAACCTTATTTTTAGCCCATTTTGTTGTCCTCCTCAGTATAGAAGGGTTTGTGTTGGTCCAATTCAAGTTGATATATAGGGTGCCAATAAATTGTTGACATATGGATTGTCTGATAGCATGGCCTGTTATCTCCTCATCCTTCTAGCAGTCACTCAGTAGTCATCCTTCTGTCATGTGGTTAAGATGTTTTGATAAATAGGCTACTTGTCAGAATGTTTCCCAAAGTCTGTAAGAGAACTTTAACAGCTAAACCTTATTTCTCATGCACATATATTCTGAATCCTCTGGTAAGTCAGGCAAACTTAGGGTAAGGGTTTTCATGAGGCTTTATTTTAATGTCGCAATGGCAAGTTGGCATTCTGGGATTAAAGTCAAGGCCCTATGTTTGTTCCTTTTAATGCCTCAATAGGTTTTAATTTTTTTCTATTATTCTAAAATTAGGGATCAAGATAAAGTGGAATCCTGCCATTCCCAGGAACCTACAAATCTGCCTCCAGTTCCTAGGTTCCTTAAGGCTCAAGAGAGTCTGTTTTTGATGTGACATCAAACTTCAGGTTCCTTGGCTAATCTGTAATCCCCAATAAGTGACTTTTTTGCAAATGTGAACCATTTTAATTGACACCATATATCCACATGAAGCTAGATGGTATAATGTAGCAAGTGTCTGAACGAAAGTGTCCATAGATGGGGCTGCTATAAGCAGGTCCACATATTGCCAAAGGATTCCTTGGCAGTCTTTTCCTAGATTCTTATTAAGCAGAGTAATTTTTATTTAGTTTTTTATTTATTTTTTTGAGTACTGAAGACTAAACCTGGGGGCACTTAACCACTGAGCCTTTATATATACATGTATATATATATACATATATATTTACATGTAATATGTAAATAGATTAAATTTTGAGGCAAGATTTTGCTAAATTGCCTAGAGTCTTCTAAGTTGTGAGGCTGGTCTTGAACTTGTGATCCTCCTGTCTCAGCCTCCCAAGTCATTGTGATTACAGGTAAGTCCTGCCCCACCCAGGTGAGTAGGAGAAATTTTACATCTCTGAGGTACAACAGTCTAGAAATTCTGGGTAGTTACATGGTATCAGGGTCCTGCTACTTAGAAGCAAATGGTTGTTGGGACTTCCTTTCCAAAGGGATAGCAAAAAAAAAAAAAAGGCATTGTTAACTCTAGAACTGTGAACCAGCAGTAGTTACCTGGCATTGCAATCAATAGAATATATGTATTTGTTATCATGGGCTGAATATCCTAAATAATATTATTTATAGTTCTCAAGTCCTGCATAAATCCACACTCATCAGATTGAAGTTTCTTAACAGGCAGAATATTATAGGGTATCTGGCAAAGCCAAGGCAATCCATGTTTTTAAAATTCGTCCAGAAGAAGATGAATTCCAAATCATGCCTCTCTCTTAAATGGGGATATTTTTTCCTCCTGGGGCTAGTTACCTCCTTCTCAAATTCTTGATTAAGATAGCATTGTTCAACTTTCTCAGGGTCCCTTTGGCCCAAATGGCCTATTTACTTTTAGCAGACCTCCAGCAGAGCAGGTTTGGTTTCCTTTTCCCAGATGACACACATGAGCTAGAATCACAGCCTGTGTTCTGGTGGTACTTGCAAATACAGTTATTGCTTTTGGGTCAGAGCATTATTGGAGTATTTAATTTACACAATAAATTTTATTCCAGGAAAGGGATTAAATTGGCATTATAAAAAACTGTGCCTTCTTTGATTTCTTCTCAAGGTGCATTCAAGGAGTTGTATAGCACAGGATATTATTGAGCCTGGTCTGTTACCCTTATCATTATCACAATGACATTAAAAATAAGTGAGCTCCTCACTGTCAATTGGACCCAGAACCACTTTTGTGGTCTTTTTCTTATATTAGATATATCGATAATTCAATGAAGAAGGTCCTTTCCATCCTTTTCTTTAGACTTCCTGGAAGATCCTTTTGCAGAGGCTGCCAGTTTCTATTCCTAACAGGAATTATATACCATAAAGACAATATCAACTAGCTGTAAGCGGTTTATGTCACTTTGTCCCCTCTGTCCACTGAAACTTTTTTCCTTACGTCCAGGGCACTCTGTCTAATGATGGTCACATTGACCATACAGAGATTGCTGAGACCTCTCTCTGCAGAAACCAGCAGAACCAAAAAGCAGGTGCCTGCATACATGGGGACTCCAGGAGGTCCTTGTATTTCAACTCTGTGGGACGCAAGCAACAGGCTCCACCAGAAGTGTCTCCTGGTAAGTGAAAGAACTCACCAGTTGGTTTAGTTGGTTCAGGCACCCCAGGAAGAGGAGCGTGCACAGGCTGCTTTGGTCTCAAGTTACAGTTAGGGCTTGAGGGGCTTTATCCCTAATGCTGAAACCAGAGAGGTGACTCCTCTTTATCTCTGTGTGAGCATGACCCCTGCTGCTTGTGATGTAGCTGCAGTTTAGTCAGAGTCCAGGGCCTTTGCCTTTTCAAGCTGGACCTTAGGAACCTGTAGTTAGTTGCTTACTCCAGTTTTCATAGTTGCTGCTTTTTTTTCCAGAGTTCAGGAGGTGGTGGTTTTTTCTCTACTCTAGCCATCTCCTTTTAAGCCACAGCTGTTTCTTTCTCTTTTCTGCATAGAGTTGTTTCTCCTGTCAGTCTACTCATACATTTAGTTTGATGGGGTGCTGTCAGAGCAAAAATAGCTTTGCTCCAGCAGTAGATGTCCATGACCAAATAGGGTATCCTGTTAGTTTTTAAAATGGGAGATCATTTGTGTCCCCAAATCATAATCTTACAGTATTGAACCCATTGCCATATATTTTGTAGATGGTAGTGATACTGCTGTTTACCAGTGATGAGTTCTGCTTCCTCAAATGTTGAAGTTTGAACATTAGAGAAGCACGCCAAGGCAAGCATATTAAGCAGGTTTTATTTAAAGGTAATAATACAGACTTCTCCCTGGAGGGAGAAGGGGGCCATTGTTATACTTCCCAGATTCTCCAGTGCCACCAGGAGAAAGTCAGCCCCACCCTAATCCCCCCTCACTACAGCCCAACCCTAAACCCTCCCTCGCCCTATAGCCCTGTCCTAATCCCGTCCCGAGCCCTATAAAAGTTGGCAATGACACAATTAGGTGCCATCCCCGGAACCCTGCTTTTAGGAGTAAGGGAGGTCGTCGCTGGCCAGCTAAAATAAAGGCTTCTTTTGGCTTTACGTGATCGGCTTGGATGATTTTATTTTCTTTGGGTACAATACCATGGCTGATGTTCTAGAGTCCCAAGAAATGATTGCACCTTACATCTTTTATAGATTAGGATCTCTTTTGTTCTCCTGTTCGCTCCCCCCTTATCTCCCTCCTTCCTGCCTATGTGACTAGGCCCAGGAGATGATGGTGACATAGCAAAAAAGTGAGGAGAAGCAAATTGCAGGGGGAAGGGCCAAGTGGAGATTCAGGTAGGGGCCCAGGGGACATTAATTAGCAACTCCCTGCATGCAACTTTTTGGGAGGGGTAGTTACACAGTTAACCTTGGTAACCAAAAAGTCTCTGGAGACACGGACTTTCCAGTCTCCTAGGGGCAGTCTCCAACTTCTAGATGCAGAGGACTTTCATGGCCTCCATTTCTTTGATTTGACCCAATTCCCTATTTCTACACTAACCACCTATTCTCAATTCTGACTTCAGTAGCCTCCACCCCCATGGGCACAGAGTCAGGGCAGAGACCAGGTCCTACTGGCCTATTTCTTACAACCCTGGCAACTTTCCCGGGTTTTGTTCATCCAGCCTAAGACTGGTGTCTCTGACCCATAGTGAGAAGATCTGCAGCTGCCTGAGGCAAGAATGAGAAGCAGTACCAGGACTACCAGAACTGGGTTGAAAGGATTTAAATCTCTTTTTTTTTTAACCCTTTCTTCTGGTGTCCTGCTACTATAGCACATTAGAGAGATTGCCTTTTTGCACCATTGACTTAGTTTCTAGCTATTCAGACTCCTTATCATGCAACTGCATAAATGACTGCACATACAGAATTTCTTTCACTTTACCTCTGATAGGACCAACTCTAACTGCAAGATTGTATAATTCAGAAAACTATTCAGAGGTCTGATTGTGTTCCAGTAAATCAGCATCTTTTTCTCTACACAGGTTTATACCCGTAGGTGCCTCTTTCAGTCAAGATCTTTCCCAAGAGACTACCAGTAGGATCAGCAAACACAGCATTGCCCATGTCTTAAAGCCCAGTAAGAGATACAAACACAAACACAGAGACATACAACCAGAAAGGCTCCCCAAAACCATGGCTGACAAATAAGAATCTTTAAAACAGATAGACCAGAAGGCAGCAGGTATTCCCTAAGTTCCCTATTCACACTTAACCATGACTCCTGTGCTAGTAATGCCACAGATGTTCCATGAAGAGGGACGACATGTCTCCACATAGGGGAACAAGATGTGTGGAATCAAGGGTCTCAGTGTGCACACCAAGGAAACTTACCAGATATCCAAGGTGTCACACATTTACTGTATTCAGTTTCCTTTTTCTCAAAGTAGACCAAATGATGGAAAAACTTGTACTGTTCAGGGAAAGAAGTCAGGAGTTTCCAAAAGCAAAAGAAGTCTTGACATCTATTGAGATGATTGCTCCTTTCATTTACAGTAACAGCTCCTCCAGTTTGGCCTGAGGCAAACTCACCATCTCCTAATTCTTTAGCAGTGGGGTCTCAATAAGCTCACCAGACATTTTACATCCTTAGCATGGAATGGGGGTTGCCTGGAGTGCCACACCTGCCTATGAAAAATCAGAGTGGGGCTGCTCTTGGGTTTCATCTGGTTTGCCAATATTTCTACCAAAAACTCGACCCTTGTCCTCAAAATCAATTCAAAAATGAAGACAAGGTTTTGAGGGAAAAGAAAGGAAAAAGAAGTTCTATATTTTTGCTAACAAAGGAGAAACAGGGGAATCCTGTCCCCGAGGCTATGAATCTGATTACTAGGAGGAGCAGAGTGTTTTAAGAGGCAATTCAAAGGCTACATTTCAGGTGTGCCCTGTTGTGGTCATAATCCACATGATTTTGGGCATGTCCGTTTCTTAAGTATTGTGGTAACTTCCCTAAAGTTGGAATTAATTCATTTCTGTTGTGTGTGTATTTGCTCAAGGGCAGATTATTCTGCCTAGGATGGGAAGAAGGATAATCTTGCTATCTCTAAGGTTAGAGAAGGTGAGCAGGAGAAGAAGGAAGAAAAAAAAACAAGTCAGTTTTAAAATAAACTGCAGTGGCAGAGCAGCAAGTGTTAAGTTCATAGTATGAAATGTGTCCTTGTTATATCGGGAGAATGCTTTACCTATGATTACTAATTTATTATATAGGACACTATTCAAGAAAAGCCTGATGGCACAGATGTACTGAGCAAAGTTTCTTAGTACAGTTGTAGATTTTCCATGCCCTCTCTACAAATACCACCTTCTCAGCAATTGGTGAACATCAATTTGTTCACCAACTCAGAAATTCCCTGAACTCTGTTCTTTAGGAGTTTTCATGCCGGTTTCATCATATAAGAAAGATTGATTAAATCACTGGCCACTGGTTATTGAATTAAATGTCTAATGTCTCTCTTCTTCCTGGAGTTTGGATGGTGGGGAAGAAATTTGAACTACTTATATGGTTGGTTTTTATAATAATCACACCCAGCCCCCGTTCTGAAAATATCTATGGTTCTCCTGACTCATCCTGTCATAAACATACAAGACTTTCATCACTCAGAAAATTCCAAGAATTTAAGAGCTTTGTATTTGGGAAAAAGACCAAATCATTTTTATTACTACACAGATTTTTTCATCTGTTACATCCTTATATCCACATTACAGTTTTGGCAGGAGATTCTAGTCTTTATATTTTCTTTCCAGTAACTTATTGAAAACTGACTTCTTTTGGGCTTTGATGTTACTATTCTCTTCTCTTCCCCATGGAAAGTAATGTTTATTACCATTGCTCATCTTTGGTGCCTCAGCATTTTTTGTTGAGTCTACTCAACAAGAATTGTGCATGTGTTTCTGTGGGTGCACATATGTATTCTCTGTCCCTTTATTCTGAACAGCTATTAAGTGAAACAACTGTGTTTCCAGACTTTTTTAGATCTTCCTTAAGAAAGTCATGTCCTACAAAACTTCCTTAAACTCAAGAAAATCTTTTTTCCATGTAGTCTGCTTTACAAGACACATGACCTTCATCTGAGTTCACTTATTTATTGTTGACTGTATTGTTATATATCTCTGAAAACAATGGAAATGGTTTGCTCTTATGTATGGTGATTTGGTCTCGACTCCCTCTGAAATAAGTCAAGAAACCTCAAAAATTTAAGACAGAACCAAAATATGTACTGAATAATTTTTTATCAGAATGGTTTTAACTTACTTATCAGAAAATGTTATGAATTAGTATTTATTTTAAAAAAAAAACACAGTCTACAATGGATCATGAACAACCTCTCTTTCATTGATGCCTGATGACAGTTTCTAAATTCACAAGCCCTGAAGGTAGGTAGTTCGTAAAACACTTTTCTTTTCAAAATTTGTTGAAATACAATAAAAACTAATTGTTGATTGAAGGTGATGAGAAATCCCTAACAAAATAAGTTTTTGATGGGTCTATACCAGGTTGCTATCATTGCTTCTTGATTATGTAAGCACATGTACATAACAGTAATATTTTTTCCTACTGCCATAATAATGTGCAAGAAAACATATGGCTGTCCTAGATATCTTATTTTTAACAAAATTCTTTTAAGTTTTGCTTCATTGAAATTAACACTAGGTTAAAATTTTTCTTTATAATTTATTTGAAGAGGTCACAGAAAACCATTTTAATGATCTCTTTTACAATTACAAGGTTGATAAGGGGTGCATAGTACAGAGTTGTTGCAAATGAATTATTATGTAGGAGTAATTGAGCTTGATGTTTCCCTAAGGCTGGTAGACCACATGCATTATAATTTTCTATTTTTATAGAAGCTGTAGAATTAGATTTGATAAGGAAACAAGATTACCTGAGGTCTCTCTGACACTTGGGAAGGACTAAATTAATTGTTTTGTAAGACGATTCTATTAAAATAGTACTGTGTTTTGAAATTTGGACTTAGAAATATTCATTGAATTTCTAAAATAATTTTCAAAAAGTAATATATGTATTAAAAGATGTTGGAAGTTTCTCAGTTTCTCATTCCTAGCCAAAGGGCAGAATTTTGGCTCCCAAAAAAGTAGTTTTTCTTCCTATTATAGGCTAAGAACAAGAAATTGTTTAAGAATTGGCTGGAGTGAGGGATCAGTTAGAGTTTTTATTTTATTAATTCTGAAAAAGAAAACCCATGAGACATCAGATAAATACACACAAACATACACATATACATGCATATTTAATGCATATAATTTTGTGTTTAGATGTAAGCATACACCCATGAAACCATCATCACATCACCGCTGAAGGATATGGTTACCTAATTGCCCTCCTGCCCTGCCCTAAATTATCCCAATACCAAAACTCCTCCCATGACTTGGCACTGACCCCTACCCAACAAAATTAATTAACTCCTCCTATGGCTTGTCCATGCTAACCCAGACCCTTGTGGTGGCCCCGGGACCATTTTGCCTCTGAAGATGTGCCCCTCTGGTACTGAATAAAACATCACTGGTCCATGAGTTCAGCCTCCTTTTTTCTTTTTCTTTTTGAATTCCCTCCCATGCACTTTCATCCACCATCTAAGTATTTAACATATTCATCACCATCTGAAGTTTTCTCATGTTCCCCTTTTGTGTGTACACACATAAGTGTACACGTACACAATCAGAACATAAGAAATACTCTTATTTTTTAGCTATAGAGTACAGTGTTGTGTACTATATGTTCTACATTGTACAACAGACCTCTAAAACTTATTCTTCTGTATAGAAACACTATAGCTATTAAATAACATCTACTTATTTTCCCTCTTCCCATCCTCTGACAACAACCATTGTACATATTTGCTTCTATGATTTTTATCATTTTACATTCCACATTTGGGTAGAAGTATGAACTTGTCCCTCATGGCTGTCTTATCTCACTTAGCAAAATATCCTTCAAATTGATCTATGTTGTCCCATAATTTAGAATTTCCTTGTTTTTTATTGTTTAATGATATTACACATGTAGTCAGCAGAAACAATGCATGTTCTTATTTTATTTCTTTATTTATTTATTACCAGAAATTGAACCCTGGGATACCTAACCAATGAGCTACATACCCAGCCCTTTTTATTTTTATATTGAGACGGGGTCTCACTAAGTTGCTTAGGTCCTTACTAAATAGCTGGGATGGGTGTCCAACTTGAACTCCTCCTGTCTCATTTTCCCAAGGCACTGGGATTGCAGATATGTGCCACCAACATTCTGATAATTTATGCACATATGTTTACAATCTTCAAGTCTTCCTGATGAGTTCACCCTGTATGCTCTTTCTTTCTTTGTCCCTTGTGCCAGTGTTTGATTTATGACATATTTTGCCTAATATAGGTATCACCACCCTGGTTTCTTTTCTTTACCATTTACATGAAATATGTATATTTTTCCTGTCCCACTGCTTTCATTCTAAGGGTGTCTGTATAAAGACGCCTAAGGGTACCTGTATAAGTGTGTAAGTATAAAGTAGGTCTTTTTTATATAGCACATTTTTTTCCTCCTCTTTAAGTAATTTAACCACTTTATATCTTTTGATTGAGGTTAATCCACTTCATTGAAGTATGCATATGAAAAAAATCTTACTATTTTCAATTCACAAACTGTTTTCTGTCCAATTTATATTGCTTTTCTTCTTCTCTTCTTCTCTTCCTGTCTTCTCCTTTGTCTTTCCCTGATTTATTATTTTTATTTTGGTACCAGGATTGCACCCAGAGGTGCTTAACCATCCCTTTTAAAAATAGTTTTAAATTTTGAGACAGGGTCTCACTAAGTTGCTGATGCCATCTTTGAACTTGCTATTCTCCTGCCTCAGGAGACTTCCTGAGTTGCTGGGATTTCAGGTGTGTACCACTGTGCTCAGCTCTCTGATTCTTTTTTATTGTAATTTCTTTTTCTTTTATGTATCTTTGATGGGCATTTTCTTTGCATTTTTCATGAGGCTTACATAAAGAATTTTATGGTTATCACAGTCAATTTTAAGCTGATACAAATAAACTACAATAGCATACAAAATCATTACATCTTTATTTCACTCCTCAACACACAAAATTTTTATTATTGATGTCAAGATTTATATTTTGTATATTCTGTGCCCACTAATAAACTTTTGTTGTTATAGTAATTCTCAATACACTTATCCTTCAGCTCACATTAAATTAAAATTGATTTATGCATCACATTTGAGATATTAAAGTATTATATATTTGTCTATATATTTACCTTTAATAATGAGTTTTATACTATCCAATGCTCCCTTCTTGCTTTTAGCATCATTTTCTTTCCAAAAAAGAAATTCCTTTCTAAAAAAGAACTCCTTTTGGCATTTCTTATGAGGCAATCATGATGAACTTCTTCAGCTTTTGTTTGTTTGGGAAAAGATTTTCTCTCATTCCTTTATGAAATAAAGATTTGCATGGTAAAGTATTTTTGGTTGAAATTTTTCTTTTATCCCTTTTAGTGGCATTACATTCTCTCCTGGAATTCAAAATTATCAGTGAGAAATTACTGATGCTCTTCCGGAATCCTCTCATTCTTTAGGGATTGAATTTGAGAGGGAAAGACTTTTTTACTCAGCCTTACCATAGTTTCTAAGAATCTTTATAACTTTTCTATGAATGTACTTACTCTTCCTTCCCCCATGTCGTGTGAAAGAAGTCTGAGATTTTGTGTTTTCTTCCAATCTTGCAGAGCTGTACTGGCCATAGTGAGTGACCTTCCCCTTTTCCCTAGGATACTGCAATAAAAAAAATGAAATATGGCTGCATGCTTACATCCTCTTCTTCCTTCCTGGGGGAAAAGTTGCAGTATTTTTTTCCTTTTCGTTTTATCTCACAGCCATATTATTCATGCCATCTATCTTTATCTCCTTTGTGCTACTCTAACAAAAATGCCCAAGACTGGATAATTTATTAAGAACAAAAACTTATTTTCTCATATTTCTGAGGCTGGAATTCCAAGATCAAGGTGTCAGTAGGTTTTATTGTTAAAGTGTGCTTTCTGTTTCTAAGAACATGTATTGTTACTGTATCTTTCTAAGGGGAAACATGATGTGTCCTCACATGGTGAAGGAGACAGAAGGGCAAAAAACTGAAATCCTCCCTTCCTAAAGCCCTGAAAATAATGGCAATAATTAATATAGGAATGCCCTGATGCCTTAAGTATCTCTCCAAAGGCACCAGCAGCTAAATTTATCACATTGGGGATCACGTTTCCAATAGAAAAATCGGGGGAGACATATTCAGATCATGTCACTACCCCTTTGTTCTTAGTTAATATTTCCTTCAGTGTTCTGGATTAGTTAAACAGAGGTCTCTTGAAAAGTGCCCTGAAATGCAGGAATGTTTCAAATATGCTCCAGTTGGAGGAGTCATGAACGAAGGTGATTGCTCTCTGCTTTGAGCTGAACCTGCTTTAAGAAAGGATTGATGAATATAAAATGAAATTACTCTTCTTAGTCTGAAGAAGAAGTCTTAGTCAATATGCTCTTTCCAAATTTGTGCTTTTCTGGTTTTAGAACTTACTAACTGAATTCTAAACTTCTTATAAAGATATTTTCTGACATATATTGTTATTAAATTAGTGTTTATGCAAGAATATGAGTACTGGGGTTTTCTATTTTACCTTCTTACTGATATCAATCCCTGACATAAGGTTTCAATGTTGCATACTATTCCATTAAAAAAAATCAATGAAACATTATTTCCTCAGCTTTTCACATAGAATATCTGTCTGTTGAAAAATACACACACACACACAAATGTACACAAACCAACAGTCATGTGTATAATTTATTTGTATAGGCTTTGTGCATTACGTAGTATTTCAGAAATAGCCAACTTTAGTCAAAATTATTCACTAGCTATTAGTAGAATGTTATGAATTACAATAATCAGTTGTATATTCTGCATAAAGTATTTTGAGTGTGTATTCTTATGTTCATTGTTCATAGTCCTATAAAATTTATCAGCAGATATTATTAAGGAATATACTGTATTTGAACCGACATTACTCAGAAGAACAGAAAAAATTATTTTAAAATAATTTAGATAAATCCATATGTTAGCATCTAAGTCTTCTAGTAACTAATACTTTGCTTTCTCATGTGTCATCACAGTAAGAGCCCTAAGATATCAATACCCTGGATCAAATTCAGATATACAAGTAGGTCTAGAATATCTGGGTAAATGATAGGCAAATATCACCTATCATTTGTGGTCCTTTGAACCCATCGTGAAAGATACCAATGTCTAATTATATGCATAATTTTGTAAGATTTTTAATAAGCTGTAGGTGCTTAATTTATAATATATGATATTTATTCAGAATCAATACAGCTACAAAACTGAGCTTCTGATTTAAGAAACTTAAAGCACTGACTGATAAATAGTAAATAAAGCATACTGTCTTCTGTAAGTTCAGTTTTAGTACAGTAGCAAATCAGTTGGTGTCCAGGTATGCATAAATGTATAATTATAGCCTCATACTCATATGAATAACTAGATCTTAACAATTAATGAATTTATAATTCATATGCTATTGATGAAATATTCATTTTTAACAATGCTTAAAAACATGAATATTTCCCTCTATGTGTACAAATTTAAACCTTCAATATCAACTCTGCAAAATTAATTTCCGCAATTAATTGGCCAGATATTCAAGATGGGCTAATTTTCTATTTGTTTTGGAATTAGATAAGAATAAAGAAAATTAAAATTTATTAAAAACATAAAAATGTGATCATGTACCCTGAAACATTTCAAAAACTGAGGGGCACACATTCTCGCAGTTTATTCTGTTTTAAAGAATAACAGAATTTTATCAGAACATTTGCATTGATGTTATCTGAGTAATTAAAACAACAGATATTGATTAGCAATGCTGCCTAAAGATGGCAATAGAAAGCAAACACCATTCTAACTTCACTGGTACACAGTAGAATAATTATAAACAAGTGCCTCTGAAAGGAGAAGGGACTACTTCTCTTAGCTTCAAGTATGGTAGGCTTTTTATATGTTAACCATCTAGTTACCTCAGAATTATCAACTATGCCTGTTAAAATGCAGATTGCTGCATGCCATTTTAGAAATCCTATATTAGGGTATCCAGGATGGTCATAAAATTGTACATCCTGTCCATCTGATTCCACCATCTTTCCCACCCCATGCCCCTTTCACTCCCCTCATTCCCCTCTGACCAATTCAAAGTTCCTCCATTCTTTCTTTTCCCCTTACCCATTATAGATCAGCATCCAAATATCAGTGAAAACATTTGGCCTTGGTTTTATTGAGATTGGTTTATTTCGCTTAGCATGGTATTATCCAATTCAATCCATTTACCTGCAAAAGCCATAGTTTTATTCTCATTTAAGGTTGAGTGATATTCCATTTATATATATATATATTCCATTATATACAAATATTATTATATATATTACATATATAAATATACCACACTTTCTAATTACCATAGGTACATGTATGATTGCACGAATGGTGTGACTCTACCTCGTGTACAACCATAGAAATGAAAAGTTGTGCTCCATTTGTGTACAATGAATCAAAATGCATTCTGCTGTCATGTATAACTAATTAGAACAAGTAAAAATAAAAAAAATAAAAATAAACAAAAATTGTACATGCTGATAAGTTTCCCAAAGGTATTCTGATGATGTATCTTATGCTGAGTAATCATTTTGTGCAAAAGTAAAAGTAGTAAGAAAGCTGATTCAATATTATGGAATGGGATGGAATGGATAAAAGTAATGCTATAGTAAAACACTTTTAAAACTCTATATTATCTTTGTCTTTTAAAAGGAAATCCATTCCAGCCACTCAGTTCCAGAATCTTACTTGCATCTATTAGGCAAGGGCTTCTCAGTAAAGGTATCTCCAGACTATAAAAGAATTAAAGGAAAAATGAATTAATTTACACTGTGTAATAAAACATCAAATGATCTTGTAAATATTTTTCTTAAGGATAATTTATACAATGGACTGTTAGTGTTAAATGATAAGTTTCTGACAATACTCATTTTGTATCTCTGAAGATTGAAGAAACTACTTAGTGTGATTAAGAGTATGCTCCTTTCCATCATATTATGGATTACTCTTCTGATGTTATATAGCTTGTCCAATTTTATTCTGCATGATCCCTACCATAACTTAAATCCTGAATTGGTATTTTTAAAAATATTACATTCTTTGTAAACTTATTCAAAGTTGACTTCATATTCATAATCTTTATTAATTGCTTATTTAATTTCTGAATCATTCTAAGTTCTTTGTAAAATGCTTATCTTCACATTTGTTATTTTTCTTTTAAGATAAGCAGCACTCAGTCTTTTTCTAACTTATTTTCTGCCTCCTGTCCATGCTACAGTAGTGGAGAGATTTTTTAATTTATTTTTTTTAATTTGTTGTAATCATTATACATGAGAATAGCATGCATTTTGACACATTGTACACAAACAGAGCACATTTTCTCATTCTTTTGACTGTACGTGATACAGAATCACACCGGTTCTGTAATCATACATGTATTTAGGGTAATAATGTCCATCTCATTCCGAAAGTCTCTATGGAAAATTGCAAATCACTTCTGTTGGCTTTCAAAAATTTTCTTAGCTTCCCTTCGCTGCTAGTAGGTGGGGTTATCTGAAGTTTGATGTTAGCTCCAGCCTGGTGGGTGCCAGACCAGTTAGCAGGGTGAGCAGATAGCAAGATGCCCTCAGACTCTCTTCCAGCCTTCCCACCTGTTGTAGCCGGCCCCTTCCTTCCCTGTGCACTTCAGGATTCACTGAGCTGGTGAGAGTCTGGTTCTCTCCAGTTTCTCCAACCTATGCTCCCCCTAGGAAGATGCTCCCAAACTCTGCCTTTCACAGGCTTTCCATACCTAGAATGGCCCACACAGACCCAACTGCAATCTCATGGACCTGGGTTTCAGATTCCCCAGGCTCTGCTTTAATGCAGTCCCAAGATCTCAATGCCATTCCAACTTGCAGAGAGACCACCAGGGATACATTAACGCAAGGGAGTTTGTAAAGAGTCAGTCAGATGGTGACCACTTGGCACAACCAGCAGGAAGACCTCAGGTGCAACCAGGCCTTTGGGTGCCCTGACAACAGATGTCCAGGCCCTGGCCAGGGTCCCCAGACTGAGGCTGCCATGCCCCAAGATGACAATGGTGGTGGCAGCAAACCTGCAGGCCCCTTGGTCCTGGACTCCCAGGCCCTGGCCAGTGTCCCAAGATAGCAGTGGCTGCATGTAACAAAACTTCAGCTGGCAGTAGGAAGCTGGCAATCAGAGGGTGAACCACAGGAAGTCTGCAGGCAAATGGCAGGCAATAGGCAGCTATGGATAGGTGAACAGTGGGCTGTGGGCAATGGACTGACAAAGGACAGGCACATGGGCAAACAGCAGGCGATTGGCAAGCTATCTGTGGGTAAATGGAGGGTGATCTGTGGGCAAATGGCAGGCACTCTGCTGGCAAATGGCGAGCAATCATGGTGCGCAAATATGGTGGGGGCGGCAAACAACAGGGGGTCAGCAGTCGCTAAGGCTGCCTTGTAAGAAACAGTGTTTCCTCTTCTTGAATCCTGAGTCACTGAGTGACAAGGAATGCAGCCTCCCTCTAGTCTGCCATCTTCTTCCTTCTGGATCCAGTGGAGGGGTCTTAAAAACTATCATTTCTTTGGATAAAATAATGAAAATGATACCTACAGAAAAAGAAAAAAGCTGAAAAGAGATTGCCCAGTGAGTAAAAACATGGCTACCAAGATATCTTCTATTTAGCATAATAAAACCCCACAGACATTTCCTTCTCTTAGTCTCGATGAAGTTTTAATTTTTAACTGTTTCTCTGTTAAGATTTTTTCCTGTCTATTTTGGTACCAATACCATGCTGTTTTTGTTACTATTGCTCTGTAGTATAGTTGAAGGTCTGGTATTGTGAAACCCCCTGCTTCGCTCTTCTTGCTAAGGATTGCTTTAGCAATTCTGGGTCTCTTATTCCTCCAAATGAATTTCATGATTGCTTGCTCTATTTCTATGAGGTCCATCATTGGGATTTTAATTGGAATTGCATTGAATTTGTATAGCATTTTTGGAAGTATGGCCATTTTGACAATATTAATTCTGCCTATCCAAGAACATGGGAGATCTTTCCATCTTCTCAGATGCTCTTTAACTTCTTTCTTTAGTGTTCTGTAGTTCTCATTGTAGAGGTCTTTCACTTCTTTTGTTAGATTAATTCCCAAGTATTTTATTTTTTTTGAGGTTAATGTGAATGGGGTAGTTTTCCTAATTTCTCTCTCAGAGGATGCATCACTTACGAATAAAAATGCATTGCTGGTGGGAGTGCAAGTTGGTGCAGCCACTCTGGAAAGCAGTGTGGAGATTCATTAGAAAACTTGAAATGGATCCACCATTTGACCCTGCTATCCCACTCCTTGGCCTATACCCAAAGGACTTAAAATCAGATTACTACAGTGATGCAGCCACATCAATGTTCATAGCTGCTCAATTCACAATAGCTAGATTATGGAATTAACCTAGATGCCCTTCAGTAGATGAATGGCTAAAGAAACTGTGGTATATATACACAATGGAATATTACTCAGCCATAAAGAAGAATAAAATTATGGCATTTGTAGGTAAATGGATGATGTTGGAGACTGTTATGCTAAGTGAGATCAGCCAATCCCAAAAATCCAAAGGCCGAATGGTCTCTCTGATAAATGAATGATGATGCATAATGTGGGGGGGAAGGGTGGCAAGAATGGAGGAAGGATAGCTAGCATAGAGGGAAGGGAGGGGTGGGAGCGGGGTGGGGGGGTAAGAATAATAACAGAGTGTGTGACAGATACCATTGCCCTGTGTACATGCATGAACGCATAGATGGTGTGACTCTACTTTGTGTACAACCAGTGAAACAATAGCTGTACTCCATTTGTGTACAATGAATCAATAAGTAAATAAAAAAAATTAAAAAAAAGATTTTTTAACCTATATTGTTGTACCTAACACCGAGGAAAATAAAAAAGTCTCACACGCCTTTTATGCTAAAGCCAAAGAAGCTTTTATCCCGGCCTGGGGCCACCATCCCAACCCTATAGTGCAGCAGACAGCACAACCTGTGGGGCAGGGGAATGAGTTTTTAAAGCAAAAAGAACCCACAGAACAGGCCAGTTGATGTACAGACCAGGCCACTCAATGTATATTGACCTTTAGCCCATGCAAGCAAGTCAAATTACAGAGGGGAACATTGTTCCACCGTGGGGTGTTTTTGTAAGATTAGTTACATTCCTGGAATTGTTGTTGGGCCTGTGGGTAAGAGGCTAAGAAGGAAGGGGGGGGGGTGGGGGGTGGTGGGGTAGCGGGGAACACTACAAGATACAAGATGGCATTGCTCCTGCTTTACTTATCACAATATAAGTACCAGAGAACAAAACTTGGTGTGAATAAAGTAACCCATGTGTCAAGATAGGAGTTTGAGGAGTGACAAATTCTTAGATGAGAGAGCTATACAATGTAATCTAGAAGTTAAATATTTAAAAGGAAGGCAAAGTGGATAACTATGCACAGGTCAAAAGTATGGTCTGAAACTAAGTCAGAAATGATCTTCTTTGGAATTTCTTGCAAATACATAGGAAAATGCTTAGAAGTGGTTGAAATTCAGGGAGATGTTGCTAAAATAGACAATTTAAATGATGATTTTGGCTAGGAAAATATATGTATTTTTAAACTTTTGTGAATATTGTATTACAAGTACAAATGAACACCAGTTCTGTGATACTGAGATAGGTGATACGATAACTGAGAGACCTATTAAGGTAGTAGACAGGTAGTACATACAACATAGATACATTGGGCAATGTGATGATTCACATCCTAAGTGGGATGGAGAGGGACAGTGCAAGAGTTCTATCCTGCTTCTCAGAATAGTGCACAATTTAAAACTTAGGAGTTATTTATGAAAATTTCCATCTAATATTTTCAGACCATGATTGAACACAGGTAACTGAAATCGTAGAATGAGAAACCATGAATAGAAGGGACAACTTAGATACAGATGTAACATATAAAAGCTCTTCTGGGACTTCTCCCTCCAATGGTGTTGTCACTCCAACTATCAACTCAGCTCAAAGTAATGTGCAACATATCTATGTATAAGATTGAACTGTGTGCACGAAGCAAGAAGAGAAGTGGATGGATCAAATGAGCAGGGAGGTGAAGAAAATCTGTATCCTATTAGTGTTGCACATGGCCACCTCCTTCTTGAGAACTAAGAACAGGAAGTGTGAAAGAGTAGAGACCCCCTTATAGAAAGAGAAAGACAGAGAGACTCTCTGATATAAAATAAATACAAAATTAGTGTGAATAAAATGTTTGAGTTGTGCTGACTGTGGTAAATACAAGGACAGTGTCCGAGATAAAATAATGTGGCCATGAGTTAAGGGCACTGTGACCATTTCTGTGAAGCAACCCATCCCTTCGGAGGCCCCAGGAGTTGCCAGTTTCAGATATGAGTAGTCTGGCACCCCCGCCTAACTCGCCCTGCTAACCCACCAGGTGCAGCCTGAAATAGATAAGCTGGAGGTGACCACTTGCATTCTCCTTGAAAAAAAAAAAAAAAAAAAAAAAGGAAAAAGGCCACTATTGTAAACCTGCCAGGATTTTTTTTATGGTTTGCACTTTAAAAACCAGCTTCCTGAAATCATTCACTACTACTGCTTCCCTGACTTGGAGTAGTGGTCCTGACGCATCAGTCTATTTTCTCTATTACCCCAAAAATAAACTTTTTTCTTACTTTAGTCTCTGGTGGTCTCATTATGCATTGATAACTGAACCCCGCAACAGAAGTTTGCTTCCAAAATAAAGATTTTTTTAAATGGCAGTTCCCTTATAATCACATGTTTATGGATTAACCAAAGCTATTGCCTAGTCTAGAGAGGACATATATTATAGACAACTGAAATGTCAACTGCTAATCCAAAACTTTTAAGATGGCGTCTCTCCCCAAATTTCTACACTATTCATTAAGCACAGATTGCTAACTAGAAACCTGCAGACAAAATTCATTCTGCAAACATGTTTGGCTAAGTGTCTTTTTAATTTTTTTTTTTATTTATCTGTCAATGGATTACGAGATTTCACATAAGTACCTAGATTTCCTGATTATCTGAAAAAAAAAATTAGAAAGTATGCTCACACAGGACAACAATCACTTGGAGCTAACCATGGTTAAAACAATGTGAGCTGCTTGGTTCATTGTCCTCACCACTGACTTATACCCTGCCAGCTTCTCTCATTTATATTATCTGCCTACCATTTACACCTGCATTCTCATCCAATGCCCCACTCCAACCAGACCTTGAACACTTCCTTCTTATACTCCATAATCACTAGTGAGGTGAGAGACCCATGGGATAGGTGAAAAGAATCCCTTGTTTCCATAATATGTGTTTAGCCATTATGTTCTTTACAATGACAAAAATCTTCCTGATAGCTCAAGAGCTTCTGTGGGATGAAAAGAGTTCCTGACCACAGATTGTGTTCTTCAGTTCTCCTTTTCCCATTACTGCACTAATCTCCCTGGTCTTGATCTCTCTTGTATCTGGGCAAGGAGTCCCTGTGGTGGAGAAATTTCCAGCAGGCTTTTTCACAGCATGACCAAACTCTCAGTGAATCGATTTTATTCTCCATTAAAAGATCTGACTCAGTTGAGTTTCTTCAGTTTATCCTACCTAGCTTTTCTGGAGTCTGTTCCAAGTGAGAAGTCCATAAAACAATGGAAAGTTCAGAGGCCAAACTGCTCTCAGATGCCCAGCTTCATTTGCCCCCATTGTGATCCTGAGTTGGCATCTCTAAACACAGACAGGGCAGAGAATGTACAAAGAAGTGAGGAAGCCTGCAGATCAAGTGAAGTTCCCCCTTCTCGGACACCATAGCAGGCAGGATCAGTTGGTGGACATGCAGATGAAGGGGAATGTGTGAGACCTTCAACTGATTCAGCCTCGACTTCTTAAGAATGCCAACAGAAAGCCTCTGGAGGGCAACCTGTTCCAATCTGGGTACTTGTCTTCACCAAGGATTGGGTAATCCAATCCAAAACACAGGTGAACTCAAAGTTGATGTTTCACTCCAGCAACAGGCTGGAGCTCCATGAGGACAGAGGAGTGAGTGCTGCTTAGCACCATGTACTGAGCTACAGCAACATGGGCATTCTGGTTGGTGAGCACTTTCAGCATCTTTCCCTCCATCCATGAGATAACTTGGGGGACAGAGTCATCTTGTGATGTTGCTGCTAGTCTTGCACCTCCTTCTGGATGATGGGAATATCCACAACTTCTACTGAGGGTATAGGAACATGCACATGCACAATGATGGTCCTGTACTTCTTTGTCACTTGATGGTTTCTAAACAAATCTTGGACTTGATTTGCCACATCCTTCTCCCAAGCCAACTCCTTATGCCTGTGATTTCCTTGGGAAGGAAAATATTGCTATAATATGTTCATAGTAGAATACCTCAAACTGATTTTCTGATACAAAACGATCTTATTCTTGGAGTTTTCTTTTGTGGTGGTGGTAGAATAATATTTTTACTTAAATTTCAAAAAAATGTTTTCCTTAAAACATGGAATTTGAGCTTACATTTATAAAAGGAGTTAAATAATTTTACCCTTGTCTACAACAAAAACTTTTTTGTTTTTTCAAATAAGTTAAGTCACTTGTCATTAGAGAAATTTCCAATACATTAAAATGAAAATAATGTGAAAATTTTTAAGGTCAAAAACCAGTGACATTTCGGATGGAAGATTGAAGATCTCACAAGACCTAAAAAGACATGCAGATACATTTAAAAATTTGACTTCAATACACAGGGTTGCCAAATTTGGAAAATCAAAATATTAGATATCTAGCTAAATTTCAAAAACTATTCTGAATTTTAGATTTTTTAGTAGAAATATGTCCCAGGAGATACTTATACCAGGCGAAAAATTTATTGTTTATCTGAAATTCAAATTAACTAGACATCCAATATTTTGTTTGGCTATCTTATAATACCAAAGATATTTTCTGCATTTTATTTTAAGACTAATGGCTCCAGAAAATAATGATTCTGAAAAACTACTAAATGAAATCTAAGTTGTGAATAAGGCTATGTTTTTTTTGTTTATAAAATTTCACTCTAGTTTCGAAGGGTAAATACAATTTTCATTAAATTTCTTTTATTGTACTAAGAACCGTTAAAATGAGATCTACTCTCTTAAAAAATTAAGTCTATAAAATATTATTGCAAATTATAAAGTTGGACAACAGAACCCTAGAACTTATTTATCCTGAATAGATAAAATTTTTTTGATTAGTTAGTTGCTTTATTTTTCCTTTTTCTTCCCCTTCCTGGTAATCACTCTTCTACTGTTCTATTCTGAATTTCACCATTTTAGATACATCATGTAAATGAAATCATGTATAAATTTTTCTTCTGTAATGGCTTATATTTCACTTCACATCATGCTGTTACATACTGTAGAATTCCTTTCTTTCTCTTAGAACAAATAATACTCCATAATACTCCAAAAACGTATAATACGTTTTTGTTTTTGTTTTTTTATCCATTCATATGTTGTTGCCATTTAAGTTGTTTCTACATCTTGGATATTGCATGTACCTACTAATATTGTGTCAATACTTTTAAAAATCATGTAGATTTCAAGTTGGTACCATACTCCTTTCTGGATTTGCATTGTGATTTGTTGCTAATAAAGACCATTGAGCTGGGCATGGTGGCGCATTTCTGTAATCCCAGCCACTCAAGATGCTAAGGCAAGAGAATTGCCAAGCAGCCTCAGCTATTTAGCGAGGCCTTAAGCAATTTGGTGAGACCCTGCCTCTAAATAAAATACGAAAAGGGCTGGAGATGTGGCTCAGTGATTAAGTGTCCCTCAGTTCAATACCCAGTACACTCCCCCCAAAAAGAACCCCAAAGAACAAAACAAAACAAACAACAAAAACAACATTGATCATAGCTACCTGCATTTCTAAATTAGGAGATGGATACAAGACAGAGATAAATACAGGGAAATGACAATATTAGCTTTATTATGATGGAAATTAATTTAGAGTTTACTTTGTTATTACAAAGGCAAATAGCCTTGCTGATTTGTCACTTATATAAATTATTTTTAGTGTATCTGGAATATCCGGTTGTCACCGATGCAATTATATATAATGCCTCCTTTGCGTGAAAACTTCATTTTGAACACAGGTATGGGACTGTGAAAAACAACATATTTGTGTAGGTTGACTGGCTCGTAATTAGAGCAATGAATTGCAGTGAATAAATTTCACCTTTTTATCAAATTGTAATGTTTTCCCTTTAAAGATTTTAATATGTCTTTTTTCTCTTAAACTCACGATGATATTTGAGTGCCATTTTGAGGTATTGGTAAATGAGGCATTTATGAGATAATTAGGCATTTAAGAGGGATTAATACCTTTCTCATGGGACTGGGTTAATTCTAAGGGTACTGAATCAATTACCTCAAGAGTGGGTTGTTAAAAAATGAGGCTACCCTTATTACCTTTATGTTTTGTCTCTTCCATATGCACTCAGATGCCCTCCATCTTCCCACCATTTAACACAGCACAAAACACATACTAAAGGTGGTTATTTAGCATCTTTTTATGAACATTTGGTCATTTGCATATCTTATCCTTAGAAATGTATCTATTTGGACATTTATTAAATTGGATTGCTTATCCTTTGTCCTTTTAATGCACTGTAAATGTTCTATATATGCTCTAGATATTACTCTTACCAAGTATATAATATGCAAATATTTTATTTGTTTCAGTTGTCCTTTCATAATCATATGGATTCTGTGGAACAATTTTTTAAAATTTTTGTTATAATCAGATTATTTATTCTCTTTAGTTTTTATGATGACATCTAAGAAACCATTACCTAATCTAACTTCAAAAATTTCTACTTCTATATTTTAAGTTTTATACTTTTACCTTTTACATTTAGATGTTAATATGTTGTGAGGTAGTGGTACAATTTCAGTCTTTCAAATTTTACTACCTTATTGTTTCATAAGATATTTCTATGATAATAGTTTTTTTAGTGTATTCTAGTTATACATAATAGTGGAGTTCATTTTGACATTTTAAATTTTATTTATTTTAAAAATTTCAATGGTACATTCTAGTTACACATAATAGTGGGGATTCATTGTGATATATTTGCATAGACACATAGCATATAAAGGTCTTTTTCATTCCTCCCTACCTTCCCCTTCCCTCACATCCACCATTCTTCAATCTCCTTTCTCTACTCTTTTGGTCTCACTTCCATTTTCATGAGCTCCCTTTCCTTTATCTCTTTTTATTTCTTTCTACTTCTGCATTTGAGGTAAAATATATTATCCTTAACTTTCTGAGTATGGCTTATTTAACTTAGCAAGATATTCTCAAACTTTAGCAGTCACCATAATTTCATTCTTCTTTTATGGCTGAGTAAATGTCCATAGTGTGTATATATATAACTCACATTTTCTTTATCACTTGGTGAACATCCAGGTTGGTGTTATAACTGAACTGATAATCATGCTGCTATAAACATGGGTGTGCGGGAATTACTATAGTATGCTCACTTCAATTCCTTAGGATAAGAAAGGACACCAAGGACTTATCCTAGGGGTACAAAGGACTGAAATAGCTGAGTCATATGGTGTTCCTATTCCTAGTCTTTTAAGGAACCTCTATACTGACCCTCATAGTGGCTGTATTAATTTACCATCCTAACAACAATGTATAAATGTTCCTGTTTCTCTGCGTCTTCACCAGCATTTATTATCTTTTATGCCATTCTAACTAGAATAAGATGAAATCTTAATGCAGCTTTCCAATTTGCATTCCATGAATGCTAAAGATGTTGAGAGCTTTTTCGTGTATTTCTTGGCCATTTGTATATCTTCTGAGAAATTTCTGTTTAGTTCAATTGGTGATTTTTTGATTGGGTTGTTTATGTTCACTGTCAAGTTTTTTGTTATTTATATATTCTGGATATAAGAGTATCTTAGATAGTTTTTTTTCCCATTATGTATGTTTTCTCTTCACACTCTTAAATGTTTCCTTTATTGTGAGGAACATTTTAAGTATGATGCTATTCTGTTTATTGATTCTTGGTATTATTGTCTGAGTTTTAAGAAGTTTATTAAGTAAGTTGATTCTTGTGCCTTTATTTTGGAGTGTTGACCCTTTTTTCTTCTAGCAGTTGCAGAGTTTCTGATCGAATTCTGAGATTTTTGATTCATTTTGAGTTCAGTTTTGATTAGAGTAAGAAATAGGGATCAAGTTGCATTCTTCTATATGTAGACATCCAGTTTTCCCAACACCATTCCTTAAAAAGATTTTTTTTTCTCCAATGTATGCTTTTGGCTCCTGTATCAAGCATCAGATGACTATATATATAAAGGTTTCTCTTTGGATCTGTTGTTCTACATGTCTGTTTTTATCCAGTGCCTTGTTGTTTTTGTTACTATGGTTCTGTAGTATAATTTCAAGTCAGGGGTGTGGTAACTCCAGAATTGCTTTTACTGATCAGAATTGCTTAGAATATTCTTGTGCTTTTATTCTTGCATATAAATTTTAAGATTGTTTTTTTCCAGTTCTCTGAAATATGTCTTTATTATTTTCATGGGAGTTGCATTTAATGTGTATATCACTTTTAGTTAGATGGCCATTTTTGCAATTTCTTTTGCCTATCAAAGAACATGGGAGAGCATATAGATATTCAAAGGATTCCATAATGATCTTCTGAATTTTAAAAATGTCTATGGTAATATCTTATTTTTTTCTTCAATTTATTATTTATTGTCTTCTCTTTTTTTGGTATGTTTATCAACAGATTTGTCAATTTTAATCTTTTCAAAGAACCATTAATTCATTTTGTTATTTTTATTTTGAATTTAACTAATTTTGCATCTTTTTTAACTATTTCATTCCTTCCACTGATTTTGGAATTGGTTTGTCATTTTTTTCATAGTACTTTGTGATGCATCCTTAGGTTATCTGGAATCTTTATGATTGATTTATTAAGTCACTCATAGCTATGAACTTATCTCAGAATTACTTTCATAGTCTCTTGGAGATTCTGGTATGTGGCATCTCTATTATCATTTGAGTCTAGGATTTTGTAAATTTATTGTCTTATTTCCTCTATAATCCATTCATCATTGCAAAGTGTATGTTGTTCAATCTATGTGATAATGCAATTTTTTTTTTTCCCTGTGGTGCTAGGGATTGGACCCAGGGACTTGTGCTTGCAAGGCAAGCACTCTACCAACTGAGCTATATCCCCAGCACTATTAATGCATTTTCTTTGTTTTCTTTTTCTGTTGATATCTGATTTTATTTTATTCCATTGTGTTCTGATAAATTGCAAGGTATTATATTGCAAGTTCATTATATCGATGCTTCAGTATTAGGTAAGAATGGCTTTATGTCTTAACTTATGGTCAGTTTTGAAGAAGGTTCCATGGGTAGCTGAGAAGAAGTTAAATTCAAATGTTGTTGGGTGGAAAAGTCTATAGATATTTGTTAGTTTCTTTTGATTTATAACATTTTTTAGGTTGGTAGAATTTGCTGAATTTTGTCTAGATGACATATCTAATAAGAGGAGGACTGCACTAAAATATCACAGTATTATTGTATAGGGATCTCTCTGAGTATTAATGTCAAATAGTTTTTTTATGTAATTACATGTACTGACATTTGAGGCGTACATACTATTACTGTTATTGTTATTATTTCACTGAAGAGATTATCCATGCCATTATCTTGTATTTCAAGTCCTTCTCTGGTCCTTAATGTTCTTTGTCTCTTAATGTCCCAGTTTTCTTGTATATTTTAATTATAGTTTCTTATATTCTTTTCCTTATTGCTGGCTGTATTTTCACATTCATATATATTTCATCTTCAAATCCTGAAATTCTGTCTTCTATGTGGTCTAATGTACTGGTGAGTCTTGCAACAGAATTTTTATTTGATTTCTAGGAGTTCATTTCTCATTCTATTTCTTTCATTTCTAGAATTTATGTTTATGTGTTTGTTTATTTTGGAACTTCTATTTTTGATAGAAAAGCTTTTTCACTTCCTCTGTTTTTTCTTTTTATTTCTTAGATCTGCTTTCAGTTCATTGATCATTTTAACCACCAGCTTTTTGAATTATCTTTGTGGGACTTCACCCCCATCAATATCTGATTGTACAGTTATTCAGGCATTATAGACTTTTGGACATGTGCCATTGTTCTGCTTCTAGATATCATCTAAGGTCCTATGTCTGTGCATCTTCTGAGATGGGTTCATATTCCTATTTTATATGGAAGTCATTCAGTGAGTAATTATCTCAATAATAAGCCCTGGCCTAGAGATATATCTTAGATTCAACATAGTTTATCTGTATAATAAGTGTAAAATTCAGACACATGAGCTGCTTTTAAATGAACATAACTTCCAGTAACTTTGGAAATATAAGAGCAAAACATACTTCAACATGTGCTATGCAAGCTATTACTTATCTCTACAACTCTATTCACTAAAGAGGAACATGAATGAGAATCTTGAATAGACTGACAAGATTAAGTATTAATGACAACACACTAACTTGCATCAGATAAGGAGATTAGAAAGAAAAAATAGAGTGAAAAAAGAAAAACAAAATTAAAATAAAGGTGGGGGATAGAAGGGAGGATTTTAAAGATATTTAGTAGTGAAAGAAGGAGAGGGTAAGGGAAAAGAGATGGAAGAAGATTAAAGGGTATTCAGAGAGAATTCAATTATTTGAATGCCTAGGATTAGGTGTAATTCTCATAAAACATAAAATGGGAACTAGGAATCAGTTAGTTTCACAGTTGTAGTATCTGTTCTATAGAAATTCGGTTTTATTTTCTTGCTAAGATTTTTTAAATAGAGGGCTTTATTTGATTTTACTGTCCCTAATGAGAGAAGTCTAGGTAATACAGTTATCCTGGTGTTTATTTTCACCTGCGATGCAAACTGGTAGAACATGTTTGGGGAGTCAGCCTGTTGAGATACACCCCTTCCTTGCCTTGTAGTTCTGTTCTACCTGCTCTTAGAGGTTGTGTTTTTGTTCTGGGGGGTGGTATGTGAGATGCATCAGCAAATCCTTCAGCCCCTTTGATCTTTGGGGAGCTGGCACAGGAGTCATCAATTTTCATCTGTCCCTGATCAATCTCAGTCCCCTCCCATAAGCCATGGTCTTTGTTACAGAGGTCAGACCAAAGCTTCTCCCCATTCTTTGTTGCAATGTTTACTTCAATGTCCAGATTGACTCAAGATATGGACACTTGCTAACTCAGTGAATACTGGAACTTAAGTGTCGTATGGGTATTCCAATAGCAAGTGTACCAAGAACCAGTCAAAAGGAAAAAAGAATGAAAGTGGGGGAAAAGATGAAAATTGAGAGTACATTATACAAACAAAGGTAAACTGCATGGATTTATACTCTACCACTTGAGGAAATCCCAGTAATTTTAGAATAATTTAAGAGTAATTTTAACTGTTTTGACTTGACACCTTTAACTTTCTCTGTGGGGTGGTACCATGATTTTCTCCCACTGATTCAGCTTAGTATTTCTAAGCATGTTTATTGTTCATGTGGTGACTGTGATAGACAGTTGAATCTGATTTCCTTAAACTTTCTGGGAGAAATGTCTTTTTCTTCTTGGAAGGGAAATTTTTTTCTACTGAGGCACTGCTCACCAGATGCTTTATTAATTCTATTTCTAATATACAAAATTATATATATATGTACATATATATATATATATATATTTTAATCTGGTTGTTATACCTCTGTGTAGCCTACCAGAATTTCCTTACAATCTTACTTCCTACCTGTTTGGATCTATAGAAGTGCTGCTTAAGTTCACCCTTTAAGGAGCTGTTAAAAGAATGTGGGTTTATTGCATTAAGGAAGGTTCAGTCCTTGTCCTTGATGCCAGTCCAACAACAAAGACACAGTTTTGAGAAAAAGGGAAAAGAAGGCAGGCAGGTTTATTGCTTTGCATAAACATATTTGTTTCTGCTTTCTAATTTCTAGCATTTCTTGAAGGTAATTGTTTTTCCAAACTCCATTTTTTGAGGGTTAGGGCTTTTAATTAGTATATTTTGGAATGATTTTGTATTGTCTGTTTCACAACTCTGTTTCCATTTGTTTCTCTTTTCTCTTGCTAACAGGTAAACTCTTGTTCTTTCATTCTTCCTTTAATTCTTTCACTTCTATTTTTTCTCCCCCCCCAAAAAAAAAACAATACATCCTACATCATCTCTGTATTTGCCTTATTCACCTCTTGAAACTACAAACTCTGTTCTATCCCATCTCTTCTTTTTTCCTACTCCATCTTTTCTTCTTTCCTCTAAATGATCTCTACCTTTAACTTTTCCTAATGCTAATTGGTTTATAAATGACAGACCCCAACCATTAATGCTCTAGTGAAAATTAATACAATGAAAGTCATAAAAACAACTATTGTTTGATTTTATACTAGATATAATTCAGGTTTACTTACTCTTTTCACTGAAATTCCTGAGCTTTCTATTGCTGTTTATTGTGTCAATTAACTTTTTAAGTGTCAAAATAGGTATTAACTATTTAATTTAGTGCTATATATTGTATGCATAGTTGATTGCAATTATTTGGCTCCCCCCTAATCTGTCAGGCAAAGGAAATCTACAAAATCACTAAAAGCACATAGAATAGAAGCTCTGCTGCCTCAGATTCACTCAGATACATGGGTAAGCACACAAGCAATATGAAAAAACAAGGGAACAAACTATTACAAACAAACCAGGAAGATTCAATTCCAGACTCCACCAATACCAGAGTGGAGGAAATGTCAGAGAAGAAATTTAGAAAGTTCATAGTCCAACTATGAGGTAAAAGATGATGTGAGAAGTAAAATCACAGAGAAAATACAAGCAGTGAAATATCACTTCAATATGGAGAGAGAGATTCTGAGGAAAATTCAGTCAGAAATCCTCAAAATGAAGGAATCAATAAATCAAGTTAAAAATTCAATGGAAAACATTACCAATAAACTAGACCACTTGGAAGAAGATTTTGAGTCAATGAAGACAAACTACATAATCTTGAAAATAAAGTTAATCATGGAGAAAAGATGATAAGAGTTTGTGAACAAAATTTATAAGAAATATGGAATAACATTAAAAGGCCAAATGTAAGATTCATAAGGGTAGAAGAAGGCTCAGAGATATAAACCAAAGAAATACATGATCTTTTCTGTGAAATAATAACAAATAATTTGTCAAATTTAAAAATGAAATAGAAAATCAAATTCAGGAAGAATAAAGGACTCCAAATACACAAAATTACAAAAGAGTCACTCCTAGGCACATTAATTTGAAAACTGTCAAAAATGCAGAAAAAGGATAGAACTGAAAATGTGGCTAGAGACAAACAACTGGTCACATGTAGAGGTAAACCAAACCACAGCTCAGCTGATTACTCAACCCATACCCTAAAAACTAGGAGGCCTTAGAATAATATATACTAAGATCTGAAAGAAAATGGATGCTAATCACAGGGTATAGTAGTGCATTTCTCTAATCCCAGTGACATGGGAGACTGAGACAGGAGAATCAGAGTTCAAAGCCAGCTTCAGCAAAAGCAAAGCACTAAGCAACTCAATGAGACCATGTCTACAAATAAAATACAAAAAATGGCTGGGGATGTGGCTCAGTGGTTGAGTGTCAGTGAGTTCAACCCCCAGTACCTCCCCTAAAAAAAGAAAAAAGAAAATAGAAGCCAACTAAGAGTACTATATCAGAAAAATTAAGCTTCAGATTTGAAGATGAGGTAAAAACTTTCCATGATAAACAAAAGTTAAGAGAATTCACAGCTAGGAAGCTGGCACTACAAAACAATCTCAATAAAATATTTCATAAGTATTAAGAAAATACTTTATAAATAGAAGAAAAGGATACTACAAAAGAAAACTGGCAGAAGGTGAAAATAAAGGAGAATTGTACATCAAATGAGAATCTAATTCAACTTAAAAATTTGAAATAAATGAAAATGACAGAAAATAAAAATCATCTCTCAATAATAACACTGATGTTAATTAATTCAGCTCATCAGTCAAAGCACATAGACTGACATATTGGATTAAAAAGCAAGACCTAACAATGTGCTCTCTTCAAGAGACTCCCCTCATAGGCACAGGTATCCATAGACTGAAGGTTAAAGAATGGGGAAAAAAAAAAACTATCATTCACATGAATCACATAAACAAGCAGGATTCTATTCTTGTATCTGATAAAGTGAACTTTAAGCCAAACTTAGAAGAGATAAAGAGGAACATTTCATACTGCTTAAGGGAGTCAAACAATAACACAAAATGACAGACATAAATATCTATGGCCACCAACATGTAGTATCTACATATATCAAACCAACCCTTCTCAATAAAAAGAATCAAATAGACCACAACACAACAGTGCTGGGTGAGATAACATGCCTCTCTCATTACTAGTAGGTAAATGGATGATGTTGGAGACTGTTATGCTAAGTGAGATCAGCCAATCCCAAAAATCCAAAGGCCGAATGGTCTCACTGATAAATGAATGATGATGCATAATGCGGTGGGGGGAAGGGTGGCAAGAAGGGAGGAAGGATAGATAGCATGGAGGGAATGGAGGGGTGGGGTCGGGGTGGGGGGGTAAAAATAATAACAGAAATTGTGACAGATACCATTGCCCTGTGTACATGCATGAACGCACAGATGGTGTGACTCTACTTTGTGTACAACCAGTGAAACAAGAGCTGTACTCCATTTGTGTTCAATGAATCAATAAGTAAGTAAAATAAAATAAAAAAAGAAAGATCATCCAAACAAAAATTAAATTAAAAAGCTACAGAACTACAAAAGGCAGTTAATTATTCATGCTTAACAGACATGTATTGAATATTTCATCCATCAGTGACTGAATGCACTTTCCTCCCAGTTGCGCATGGAACATTTTCCAATACAGACCATATTTTAGGACACAAAGTGACTCTTAGCAAATACAAACACAATAGATATAATACCCTGCATTATATCACATTGTAGTGGATTAAAATAATAAATCAATGATATGTTAATAAATAGAAATCACTCTAATACCTGGAGACTAAATAATTCACTATTGAATTATGAATGAACAACAAAAGAAACTAGGGATGAATTTTTAAAAAAGTACTTAATGGTAAATGAGAATAATGATAAATGTATCAAAATCTCTGAGACACTATGAAGGCAACTCTAAGAGGAAAGTTCATAGCACTGAGCTCATAAATTAGCAGAATAGAAAGATACCAAATAAATAAACTAACATTACATCTCAAGGCCCTAGAAAAAGAACAAGCTAATATCCAAATCAGCAGAATATAGGAAATAATTAAAATTAGAGCTGAAATCAGTGAAACTGAGATTTGTTTAAATTCAAAAAATTACCAAATCATAAAGTTTGTTTTTAAAATATTAACAAAATTGATAAAAACTTAGACACACTAACCAAGAGAAAGAAAGAAAATGCAAATTATTAAATCCATGATGAAAATGATAACATCACCACAGACACTACTGAAATATAGAAGATAATCTATACTGTATGCTCCAATAAGCTGGAAAATCATGAAAACACAGATAAATATCTAGACATGTATGACCTACCAAAATCAAAAAAAGAGGATATAGAAAATGCAAACAGATCAGTTTCAAGTAATGAGATCAAAGAAATTATCAAGAGCCTACCAACAAAGAAAAGCTCAGGACCAGATGAATTCTCAACTGAGTTCTACCAAATCTTTAAATAAGAACTAATACCAGAGGCTGGAGTTGTGGCTCAGTGATTGAGCATTTGTCTAGCACATGTGAGGCACTCGGTTTGACCTCAAAACCACATAAAAGAATAAATAAATAAAATCAATGTATAAAAAAAAAACTAATACCAATCTTCCTCAAATTATCCCATGAAATAGAAAAGCAGGTAACCCTTTCCACTCATTCTATGAAACCAATGATCACTCTGATACCAAAACCAGAAAAAGACATATTAAGGAAAGAAAACTTCAGACCAATATCCTTGATGAACATAGATGCAAAAATTCTCAATGAAGTACTTCAAATCACATAGAAAAAACACATTAAAAAGATTGCGCACCATGACAAAGTGGGTTTCTTTCCAGGGATGCAAGTTTGGTTCAACATACAGGAATCAATAAATACAATTCATTACATCAATAGACTTAAAGACAAGAATTGCATGATTATATCAATAGATGCAGAAAAAGGATTTGACAGAATACAGCATCCATTCATGTTTAAAACACTATAAAAACTAGGAATAGTAGAAACATCCTTCAATGTTGTAAAAGCTATATATATCAAACTCAAGGCCCATATCATTCTAAACAGAGAAAAATTGAAAGCATTCCTTCTAATAACTAGAACAAGACAGGGGTGTCCAGTTTAATCACTTATATTCAACACAGTCTTTGAATCTCTAGCCAGAGCAATTAGGCAAAATAATGAAATAAAAGGAATAGAACAGGAAGAGAAGAGCTAAAACAAGCTCTGTTTGCTGAAGACCCGAAAAACTTCACTAAAAATCTTCTAGAACTAATAAATGAATTTGGCAAAGTAGCAGGTTACAAAATTATCACTCATAAATCAATTGTGCTTCTATACTCCAATGATGAATTGGCTGGCAGAGAAATTAGGGAAACCATCCCATTCACAATAGCCTCAAAAATATAAAATACTTGGGAATAAAATGAACCAAAGATATGAAAGATATCTACAATGAAAATTACAGAACACCAGAGAAAGAAACTGAGGAAGACCTTAGAAAATGGAAAGACCTACCATGTTCTTGTGTAGGCAGAATTAATATTGACATAATGGCCATACTACCAAAAGCACTATACAAATTCAATGCAATTCCCATCAAAATTCCAATGACATTCTTCATGGAAATAGAAAAAGAACTCATGAAATTCATCTGGGAAAAAAAGAGACCTAGAGTAGCCAAAACCACCCTTAGCAAGAAAAGGAGAAGGCATCACAATAACAGAACTAAAATTATACTATAGAGCTACAGTAAAACAACAAAATAGTATTGGCACCAAACAGGCAATAAAACCAATGAAACAGAATAGAAGACACAGAGACAAACCTACACAAACATCATTACCACATTCTAGACAAAGGTGCCAATAATATACGTTGGAGAAAAGATAGCCTTTTCAACAAATGGTGATGGGAAGACTGAAAATCCAAATGTAGTACAATAAAAATTAATCTCTATTTCTCATTCTGAACAACACTCAGCTCAAAGTGTATCAAGGACCTAGGTATTAGACCAGTATCCTGCACATACTAGAAAAAATAGTAGCCCCAGCACTCCAACATATTAGCTCAGGAACTAACTTCCTTAATAAGACTCTTAAAGTGCAGGAAGTAAAATCAATAATCAATAAACGGGTGATATCAAACTGAGAAACTACTTCATAGCAAAGGAAACAATCAGGAGCACTAAGAGAAAGGCTAAAGAATGGGAGAAAATTTTTTCCATCTCTACTGCAGATAGAGCATTAATTTCCAAGATATACAAAGAACTCAAAAAACAACACACACATGCACACACACACACACACACACACACACACACACACAAAACCCAATCAAAAAATGGGCAAAGGAATTGAACAGACACTTCAGAGAAGAAGAAATATGCATGGTCAACAAATACATGAAAAAATCTTCAGTATCTCTAGCAAGTAGAGAAATGCAAATTAAAACTACAATGAGATTCTGTTTCACTCCAGTCATAATGGCACTTTTTGAGAATACAAGTAATAATAAATTCTGGAGAAGATGTGGGAAAAAAGGTACACTTTTACATTGCTGGTGGGACTGCAAGTTGGAGAAATCACTATGGAAAAGCAGTATGAATATTCCTCAAAAATCTTGAAGTGGAACCACCATTTGACCTACCTATCCCACTACTCAGTATATCTCCAAAGGATTTAAAATCAGCATACTACAGTGACACAGCCACCTCAATGTCTAAAACAGCTCAATTCACAATCACTAAACTATAGAATCAACCTAGATGCCCTTTAATAGATAATTGAATAAAGAAGAGATGGTATGTATACACAAGAGAGTATTACTCAACCATAAAGAATAGTGACTCTATGGCATTGGCCACCAAATGGATGGATCTGGAAATTATAATGCTGAGCAAAGTAAACCAGTATCAAAAAAATCAAAGGCACAGTGTTTTCTCTGATATATGGAAGCTAACCCACAATAACAGGGGGGTTGAAGGTAAGAAGAGAATTGCAACATATTAGACAATGGGTAATGGAGGAAAGGGGTAGGGATATGCAAAGGAAAGATAGGGAAATGAATCTGATCTAATTTTCCCATGTACATATATAAAAATAACACAGAGAATCCCACCACCATGTACATCCCTAAGAATGATACTCTAACTAGAATAAGATATATTTCACATTTGTGTAATTTTATCAAAATGGATTCTGCTGTCATGTGTAACTGAAAAGAACCAATAAGTTTTTAAAAATTTTAAAAATCTTTTTAGATTTTCTTTCTGAACTCAATATAATTGAAATTGCTTATAGAAATTCTAGATGGTGAAAAAATATAAGCACCTTATTGTAATATTTATAATATTATATCCTGGATCCTGCTTTAACAGTACTATCTCATTGATTAGAATAGATATATATTACAATTAATAATAAAATTGAACTTCAGAGACCATTTCTAACCTAATACATTTTTACAGTGATAAAAAAGAACAAGAATATGAAGTGTATAATACTTGTTCTGTAATGTTATATAAATATGCCAAATATCAGAAATATTGGACAAATTAATGATAACATTATACTAACAATTTAAAAGAAACATATTTTGACTTTCAAACAGTATAGTTAAAAATTTATGTTTTTGATCTCACAAATAAAAGTCTGTATTTTGAGATTCATTATTTTAATCCCTCAACTCTTCTAGATTGTAATAAAAAATGGAAGTGGAAATGGAGTGGAAGTTAAAGATTACTGAGCTATTTTGGATAGCATTAGGATTTATATGGGAAAGTGAAAAACCCCATAAGTTCAACTGACATAAAGGTCTCTCCTGGAAGGATGCATCTTTCCCATCGTTCCTTCCACTCTCTCCCTCTCTCTGCTTCCTGACTGTACCATGAGCAGAGCAGCTTTCCTCTGTTGGGCTCTTTCCCCAAGATGCGCTGCCTGTTCATAGGCTCAGAGCATTGGAGTCAGCCATCTCTGAACTGAGACCTCTGAAATCTTGAGCTCCAAATAAACTTTTCCCCTCAAAGTTGTTCTTGTCAGGTATACTAGTCAGTGATGAAAAGGGACTAAAACAAAAATGGATACCAAGAAGTCGGGTTGTTGGTCTGACTAATCTGATCATGTGTTCCAGAATCTTGTGCAACTGGTTTACAAGAAGAATTTTGAGAAGTTTGGAAATCCAGGCTGGAAAAAACTTTAGAATATTAAAAGCAGAGCTTAAAGGTTGATTCTGGTGGGAACTCAGAAGACAATAAATGATACTGGAATGTGAATTGTGTTCAAGAGTTTTCAGAGGCAAAGGAGTATTATATTAGGAATTGAACTAGAGGTTGATCTTGCTATATTCTGGCAAAGAACTTGGCTATAATTTGCACATGTCTGAGACTTTCTGTGAGATTTAATTTAAAGACAATGGGCTAATTAATATCAGAAGAAATTTCAAGGAAACGGCATTCTGTCAGTGGCATTGATGTTAATAGCAGATTTTAGCTAAGTTTCTTATGAGAATCATGATCAAAAAGCAGCTAAAGGATTTTAAACCTTTGTGCTTTGACTAAAAATGTACGTGTAAAACTGGAGCTATGGAAGATGTGTTTATTCAAGATACTACAGCCCTTAAAGAGATGCTAAGTACTTTGATGAGAGACAATAGACAAGATGCCTTGAGGGTAACTTAAGCATTTACAGGACCACTCCATCAACAGGCTTCAGGGTACAGAATAGAAAATTTCTTTGGGAAGAAATCCTGTAGGTGCCCTGCTCACACAAAGGGAGCTAGAAAATGTTTAACCATGCTGAATCATGCAGGCACTCAGAAGATGCTGCAGTCATAATTCCAGGAGGCCCAGGTACCACATAGCTAGGAGGAGATCTTGACATCTTACACATGGTGCTGCTACTGCAGAAATGCAGAACACTCCAGTTAAGGAGTCTGGGAGAATTCTAGAGATTTTGGAGGACGACCTGGGAAGTCAGGGAAAGTGTAGCAGGGTTATAGTTCCCATAGGCTGCCCCTAAGAGCATGATTATGAAGCTATGAAGGTGAAATTAAACATGAAATGAATCACCTAGGACTTAAGAGATGTCAGTAATGTGGTCTTATGCAGAGAAAAGCTATTGGCTACAGAGAGAGTCAGGATAAACGAGAGCCCTTATGCACTGCAATAAAGGCCAAAGGGGTCAGGGGGCAGGTTTTGCTCAAGTCCTTTTAATAGCCCATACACAGATTGGTGGGACTTGTTTTCCCTCCTGGGTTTCAATCTTGCTTTTGTCCAATTCCTTCTTTCTGTGCCCCTATTCTTCCTTTTTGGAATGGGTTTGTTTATTCAATGCCACTGTATATCTACAATTTTTACAGGACTCAAAACCAAAAATTTGCCTTCATTCTCAGATAAAACTTTATATTTGGATTTGGGTAATTGCTGAAACTATTAAGACCATGGGACTCTTAGAGATGGACTAAATGCACTTAAATTGTGAGTAGACTTGAGCATGTGGGACCTGGGTGTGGAATGTGATGGTTTGGATGTAAGGTGTCCACCCACCAAAAAATTTCTGTGTTAATGCAGAAATATGCAGAGATAAAGTAATTAGATTGTGAAAGTTGCAACCAAATCAGTTCACTCTGTCTGGGTGATAACTGTATGCAAGTGGGGCATGTTTAGAGGTGGGTCACTGAGGGTATGCTCTGGAAGGATGATCTTCAGTGTAGCTCTTCCACTCTCTCCCTTTCTTGGCTTCTTGACCATACCATGAGCACAGCAGCTTTCCTATGCCTTCCTCAATGATGTGCTACCTCATCTTGGTCTCAGAGTGATAGAGTCTGACATCTATGTACATATCTTTCTAAAACCATGAACCCACATTAATTTTTTTCTTCTTTAAGTTGTAGTCATCAGATATTTTGGTCACAGTGACAAAAGACAAACAAACAAAAACCTCACTAAAACACAGGCATAGGCCTAAAAATAAGAACATACTACCAATACTGCAGGAACTCAGGAGCATTAAGAATTCAATATGTCCTCCCAAATTTTTATGTCAACTAAATGGAAAAGTACTGTTGGGAGAAAAACAAACTTTTCAAAATTTTGCTTATATTCTTTGATCCAATCAATGAATAAAGGATTTAGAGCATCTCTGATGGTTTACTTGATGAAGATTTTCACCCAGGCTATTGCTGCAACTGAGGAATAAACTTAGCAGACACTGATATAATCTGGAAGATTTACAACTTCTATGACTGCATGAAAAATCTTGTTTCAGATTGTGATGATGTCATTGAGAAAGGTATGAATGGCATCTGGAAGAAAACACTCAAAAGATTTAGACTTGACTTCAAAAGTTTTGCCAAGAATGAAGGAGCTGCAAAAGCAAACAAGATTGTGGCTTAGATGCTAATTAACTATAATCTGGATTTGAGGATGACATTGAGGAGCTCCTTGATGTGATTCCCAAAGAATTGGTTAAAGAGGAATTGCTGGAAATGAAACAGAAACCTATAGCTGAAGAAGAGGTCAGAGGAAAGGAAACTCTGGGAGAAGTAAAGGAAGACACCACCAAGAAAAAAAAAAAGGAACAAGCTCCTTAAAAAAGTTGACAATATGGTATCCAACACTGAAAGGTTTTCATTAACAGAGATGGATAATACTGTTACTATCTACTATAGGAGATAAGAAAAAACAAGAAAGTCATAATGGACATATTTCTGTAGAATCACTTTCTCAAGAAGAGCTTCAGACAGATCCTTCAGGTCAAGGTACATTACAGGAAGACATTGTAATGACAGGAGATGACAGGTCCAAGCATGCTACTGTCCCTGAAGTCTTCCCAGGGAGGACAAGTTGTGGAGGTGGAAGATAGTGATCTTGATAATACAGACTGTGTGGGACAAGGCTCAGGTGTGTGTTTGTGTCTTAGTTTTTCACAAAAAAATAAAAGAAAGCTATAAGATTAATTTGAAAAATAAATTTAGACTAAGGATATAAGGAGAAAATGTTTTTCAGATCTCTACAAGGTGTCCATGCTCTAATCAAAGTGTTTTTACAAAAAAATTAATTTTATACATTAAAAATTACAGTAAGCTAAGGTTAATTTATTATTAAAAGATTTTCATAAATTGAATGCAGATTAAATGTATAATGTTTATAAAGTTCAAATGTTTATGGTAAAGTCTTAGGCCTCCACAATCACTTAGCATTCAGTCACTACCTACCCAGAACAACTTCTAGTTATTCAAGCTCCATTCATATTAAGTGCCCTACACAGATGTATAATTTTTTCAAATATTTTATAACATATTTTATCTTTTTCTGATATACACCTAGATAAACAAATACCATTCAGCATAATTCCTAAAATATTGAGCATTGTAATGTGTTTTGCAGGTTTGTTGCCTGAAAACAATAGTATATAACATATAAGTATATATTAGACTATACCATCTAGGTTTGTATGAGTATAATTTATGATGTCTGAACAATGATAGAATAAACTAATGATGGATTTCTTAGAAAATATCTCCATTGTTAAGTGACACATGATTGTAGCTGAAAAATAAAATGACATATTTTCAGGATCAGCCACTTATGAAACAACTATGGACATAGATAAAATTCAGTATTTCCATGAATTGTTTATCTCAGATATAGAAAGATTTTAGTTTACCAGATAAGATTTCTTATTTTATTAATATATTTAGAATATTTTTGAATAGATTATTTTAAGAGTTTACTATAAATTGTTGATCCACAATAGGCATTAGAAGAAATTCCAATGGAAAGTGTTCAAGACAATAAAATTTCTAGTTGATTTAAACTTTTTTTTTTTCCTTTGAAGGGTAAAAATTTTATTTTTGAGGAATTAATACTGCACATTTTCAAAGAGAGTCACATAAGAAAGCAAAAATGTCATCCTCCCCTCATCCTAGAAATAAATAAGAAGGGCATAAAATTTCTTTTTAAATCATGACACTTGGAAGTTTAGCACCAGCATCCAAAATGAACAAAAAAGGGAAAAAAAGCATTTACTATATATTTCAGATTTCTTTGGTTGGGGTTCTCCCCCTGTGGTATTAATATTTCTTCTTTCAATTCATATTACCAAAACAGTAAAAACCAGGAAAAAAATGTAAACCTAGTGGTGCTGAACTGGGGAGGCTGCTCTCGCGCTCTGTGCAGGCGTTCCCGGAATGGCCTCGTGCTGGGAAACAGGCTGGCATGGTCATGTTGCAGTTGTCAGTTTCTCAAAGAACAACAGTGAGCATTCCAGTGTCCAGATCTTGGATAGTCTTCCACTTTATTGCTTAGATGTTTCTTTGGTGTTAAGGTCGTGGGTGTGCTTTTTTGCTTTACTTTTGAATGGTCATTAATTCTTTAGGTCACCCTACTGGTGGTGAAGGTGCCTGGGGAGCCGGGTGTCACTCAGCACTGCTCTGCTCGGTGGCTGGAGCAGGGTTCTCAGTTGGTGCTTCACCTGCCTTGGTCTCTTTGCCATCTTGTGAAGGAGCATTTGGAGGACGGGGGCGACGCCGGTAGTTATAGGGGCGCCGGTATCCACGGCGAGCAGATGGCTGGTTTGGACCATTGGCTGCTTGTTGATTCTCTTTATCTTCAGCCTCTCCAACAGCTGGGGCAGGTCGTGGGCGAGGAGGTCCCCTACGGTACCTTGGGCGATAAGTTGGGTTTCTATGAACAGGTCCCGGAAGCTGTGCTCCCTCAGGGACTCCATCCTTCATCTCTCCAATCTCACCAGCATTACGGGGAGGTCCACGGCGTCTGCCATAGTAGCCACGTCTATCACGGCGCCGATCAGCAGCGTAACGACTCCCTTCCACAGGAACTCCATCTGGGCCAGTCACATTGGCTGCTTCAGCACCCTTTTCTCCTTCAACCACATCAAACTCTACAGTTTCTCCATCTCCTACACTACGCAGATATTTCCGTGGGTTATTCTTCTTGATGGCAGTCTGATGTACAAATACATCTTCTTTGGTGTCATTTCGATTTATAAATCCATATCCATTTCTGACGTTGAACCATTTGACAGTGCCAAGGACTTTGGTGGCGAGAACTTTTTTCTCCGCGTCTTCGCTGCCGGCGGTGGCTGAAGAGGCGGGGGCCGCGGTGCCCGTGGCTGCCGGGGCCGCGTCCCCACCCGGGTTTCCTGCGACGAGGGCTGCGGGCGCGGGCGCCACGGCCTGGGGCGCGCCGCTGCCCACGGGGCTCTTGGGCGCGGGGTCCTGGGGCGCCGCGGCGGCCGCCTCCGCCAGAGCCTGCGAGAGGGTGGTGGTGGTGGTGCTGGTGGCCTCGCCCGCCTCGCTCATGCCGCCTCCTCTGCTCTCACTCGGGCACCTCGGTGGCGGTTGGTCGGCGGTTGGCGCGGCTGGTGGTCGCGACGGCCGGGCTCGCTCTCAGGGAGGCCGGTGCGGATCTCGCGGCGCAGGCGGCGGCGGCCGAGGGGGCGTCCCGCGGCGGAGGCGGCTCGAGCTCTCGGGCTGCGCGCTCGCGCTTGGGCTCCTCGCTGGATCTTACTGCCTAGTTGATTTAAACTTAACCAATTATGTTCCATGTTTTTCTATTGCTTAGTCAAGTGATTTTCTCCTAACTACCAAACATGGTAACATGAATTTGAGGACAATTTAATCCAGAAAAATTTTAGAATATATCACTGTTACATAAACACCTGTGCTAATGTTTGTTATGTTGGAATATTGTGAACATAGCAACTGCAAATAAGGTATTTTGATACTTCTCAAATACCTAGAGAAAAAAGCATAATTATTACATGTATATTTTAATATTTTAAAATTATGAAAATATTCTGTCAGTATTAACAAGAATGTATTAATCAAAAATGTCGAAATCTCTTCTTTATAAGTTCCTATTGAATAAACTCTGCCAATAATGTAAGTGTCCTGCCTTCAGTATAGTAGATACTACATGTGAGTAGACATTTGTTTTTCCTTTCAATTTATGTGCAATACAGTGCTTACTTTTAAGGTGAATATTAGAGATGGTGAAAGTAGCAAAACTAAGAAACAATAAATATACAAAATCTAAAGTATGTATATTAGGGATGAGTGATAAAGTATTCATACATCTGCACATATTCAGGATTCACACAAATCCTCCTGATTTATAAAGAATCCGAATTCCTATACACCTTATTATATAATATTTACAACTACATGAAAAAAGCCTGTTGAATTCTTAAAAATAAAAGTATTATTCTCTTTCAGAAATTAGTCATTTAGTTCAATTATCAATCTATTTTCATTGCTTTGTAAATTTAAAAACAGTAAATAGTCTCAAATTGTATTTCCTAATTACCAAGATACTATAAAATACCTCAGAAGTAACAGAGCCATTTAAATGATTTCTATCTATCCTTATTGTCTTACATTAGGATTTCTTATGTGCTATTTGATCTTATATACTTAATTGATTACTAAATTAAAAACAAACATTGGAGTGTCATGTAGATCAGTGAAAGAGCTGTTGACTACCATGAAGAAGGATCTGGGTTCCATTCTAAACACCACAAAATATTTTAAAAATGCAAAAATTTACTAAAATTTTTATTAATGATGAAGCTATAATCATGCTTTTTTAAATGAGCTGAAAGAAACTAAAAATATATTGTCTACTCAGTGAGATATTTCCATAAATGTTACAAAAAAATCTAGAAAAAAATTAAAATTAAAAAGTCAATGTCAATTGAAAATATGGAATATTATCTGTTCCTTCTTCAGAATTTCTTTATGTGCCTTCATTTTTGCTTGATTTCAGTAGTTGTTTGCTTATCCTATCCAAATGCAAGCATGCTTTTACATTCCGTGGGACTCCTTTTGACTTATTCTTGAAATATTCAGACATTCACAATTATGGTCTTACCTCTAATAATGAATGCTGCTGTGTATGCTGCAGTGATATTAACTTTATTAGTGCTCTTTTTATACATATGTATGAAACTACTCCCTCTCTTCCTAACTTAAGAGTTTTCCATTAATGTTTAATTATGTGACGTAAATTCTTTACTTCAATTTATATAATAACATGAAATTGTTGTATATATATACTGCATTTATATATATTGCATTTAGATCATCCATATTTTGATAAGAATTTATGTGTCTTTATCAAATTTATTAATTTGCAGTCTCTGTCAGGTGTTGGTATCAAGGTAATACTGGCATCATAAAAGGAGTTGGAAAGGTTTTCAAAAAGTTCCATTTCCTGGAAGAGCTTATTTAATATTGGAATTAGTTTTCCTATGAATACATTGTAGAAACATTTGAAATAGTGAAATCCACAGGACCTGAACTTTGTTTTTAAAACAATTTTACTTATTTATTCAATTTATTTAATAATTTTAGATCTGGTATGGTTATTTATTTTACTAATTTGTTATTTGAATTTTGTTAATTGTTTTTATTTGAATTGATTCATTATTTTAAGTTGTAGAATTCATGATTATAAGTTTATATTTAGTGTTACCTAAGTATTATTTTATTTCTGCAAAACCTATTCAAATATTGTGGGCCATTTGTAATACTGGTGGTTTTCATTCTCTCTTTTTTAGTCTTAGTAGAGGTATATAGAAGTATAGTGTAGCTATTCTCATATCTAAGAAAGTAGATTTCAGACAAAAATTAATCAGAAGACACGAAGAAGGGCACTACATATTGGTAAAGGGAATGATCCAATAAGAAATTAACAATAGTAAATATTTATGCCCCAAATATCAGTGCACACAATTAATTAAAAATATTTCTTGACAAAAAATCCCAGCTAGATCAAAATACAATAATGCTGGGTGATTTCAATACATACCCATCACCAATGGACAGGTTATCCAAACAAAAATCAATAAATTATTTCCAAACTAAATCAAATGGACCTAATAAATATCCACAGAATATTTCATTCAAAACCAGCTGAATTCACTTACTTCTCAACTGCCCATGGATTATTTTCCAAAATAGAGATCATTTTGTCACAATGAAAGTATTAGCAAATTATTATATTTATATTATAATGGAATAAAACTAGAAACCAATAGCAAAAAATATTGAAATCACATAAATACATGGAGAATGCAAAATACTCTTTTAAATGAGAGAAATGGATCATAGGAGAAATGAGAGAAGAAATCAAGAAATTCTTACATACAAATAAGAACAGAGATGTGGGGAAAAGGGTACACTCATACATTGCTGGTGGGAGTGCAAGTTGGTGCAGCCACTCTGGAAAGCAGTGTGGAGATTCCTTAGAAAACTTGGAATGGATCCACCATTTGACCCCGCTATCCCACTCCTTGGCCTATACCCAAAGGACTTAAAATCAGCTTACTACAGTGATGCAGCCACATCAATGTTCATAGCTGCTCAATTCACAATAGCTAGATTATGGAATCAACCTAGATGCCCTTCAGTAGATGAATGGATAAAGAAACTGTGGTATATATACACAATGGAATATTACTCAGCCATAAAGAAGAATAAAATTATGGCATTTGTAGGTAAATGGATGATGTTGGAGACTGTTATGCTAAGTGAGATCAGCCAATCCCAAAAATCCAAAGGCCGAATGGTCTCTCTGATAAATGAATGATGATGCATAATGTGGGGGGGGAAGGGTGGCAAGAATGGAGGAAGGATAGCTAGCATAGAGGGAAGGGAGGGGTGGGGGCGGGGTGGGGGGTAAAAATAATAACAGAATGTGTGACAGATACCATTACCCTGTGTACATGCATGAACACACAGATGGTGTGACTCTACTTTGTGTACAACCAGTGAAACAATAGCTGTACTCCATTTGTGTTCAATGAATCAATAAGTAAATAAAAAAAAAAAAGAAAAATGGAGAGTGCTTCTCAAATTAAAAAAAATAAGAACAGAGATATTACATAACATAATATCTGGGACTGTATGAATTCAGTTTTAAGAGGAAATCTTATAGCATTGAGTGCCTTTATTAAAAAACAAAAATAGAAAGTTCTCCCAAAAGTAAGCTAATGCTACACCTTAAGTCCTTAGAAAGAGAACAAAGTAATGCCAAAATCAGTACAAGACACAGGAAAAAAAAATTAAGATCAGAGATGAAATTAATGAAATTGATAATTAAAAAAATACACAAGATGAATAAACCTTTAGTCACACTAATGTAAAGACAGAATGAGAAGACCCAAATTAATAACATTAGAGATGAAACAGGAAATATCACCAAAGGCATTTCTGAAATACATGGAGTCTTTACACATTATTTTGAAAATTTATGCTCCAATAATCTATAAAATCTAGAAGACATTGACAAATTTCTAGGCATGTATGACCAGACCAAAATGAACAAGAAAATTATAGAAATACTAAATAGACCAATATCAAGTAATGCAATTTAAACAGCAATTAACAGCTTTCCAACAAAGCCCAGTACTAGATGAATTCTCAGCTGAGCTCTGTCAGTGTCAGTTCTTCTTCTTTAAAGGTGATTCCATGAAATTGAAAAGGGAGGGAGCACTTCCAAGCACATTCTATGAAGATATTGTAACCCTGATACCAAAAACAGACAAAGGCACATCAAAGAAAGAAAACCACTGAGAAAAATCCCTAGTGAACATGAATTCAAAAATTCTTAATAAAATATTAGCAAACCACATTCAAAAATACATCAAGAAGGTAGTACACCATAATCGGTTGGGCTTCATCCTAGGAATGCAAGGTTGGTTCCACATGCCGAAACATATAAATGAAATTCACCACATAAATAGACTTAAGGACAGCAGTCATATGATTATATCAATAGGTAAAGAAAAGGCCATTGATAAAATCCAACACCCATTCATGCTAAAAACACTAAAAAAGTAGTAGTGATAGAAGAACTTACCACAACATAATAAAGTCTATGTATGAAAAAACACAAAACTAACATCATATTAAAGAGTTAAAAAAAAGGAAAAAAAGTATTTCCTGTAAAATCAGGAACAAGACAAAAATGAAAAATGTTCACTCTTATCATTCCTATTCCATATAGTTCTTAAAACTATAGCTGGAGCAATTAGGCAAGAAAAGAATATTAAAGGGAAATGAATAGGAAAATAAGAAATCAAATTTTTTGTTTGCTGATGACATAATCCTATGTCTATAAAATAAAAACTTCATAAAACTTCTAAAGCAAGTATACCAATATATACATTTCCCCCCAAAGTGATTGAATACTATACCTCAAGGCTTTACAAAAGGAAGAATGACATAATAAAGGATAAAAAGTATTAGAATACAAGATCAGCATTCATAAATCAATAACTTCCCTATACTCCAATAGTAATTCTGTTGAGAAAAAAATCAGGAAAACTATCCCATTTATAGTAACATCAAAAAAATACTTGAAATTTAACTTAAACATGGAGGTGAAAGACCTCTGCAACAAAACTTATAAAACAAGGATGAAAGACATTGAAGAACTTAGAAGATGGAAAGACTCTTATATTCTCAGATAGGAAGAACTGATATCTTCAAAATGGTCACATTACCAAAAGAATTATACAGATTCAATGAAATCCTCATAAAAATATCAATAACATCCTTAACACTATAGGGAAAAAAAGGTAGTCCTGAAATTTATTTGGAATAATAAAAGACTCAGAATAGCCAAATAAATCTTTAGCAAAAGGTGATACCAGAGACATCAGAATATCCAATCTCAAATTATACTAGATAGTTATAGAGCTGTAGTAACTAAACCAGCATGATATGGGCATCAAAATAAACATGAAGACTGATAGAACAGAAGAAAAGACATAGGGACAATCCAACATAGTTACAGTCATCTGATACTTGACAAAAGTGCCAAAAACATATTTTGAAGAAAAGGTAAGACTTTTTAACAAATGGGCTGGGAAAACTGACTATGAATATGTAGAAGAATGAAATAAGCTCCCTATCCCTCACCCTGCACAAAAAATCAAAGTAGATCAAGGACCTAGGAATTAGACCAGAAGCTTGGTAACTGCTCTAAATGTAAACTAAACATTCCAACATATTGGTGCAGGCACTCACTTCCTTAATGAGACACTGAAAGCGGAAGACATAGCATCAATAATCAATAAGTGCGATGATGTCTAATTAAAAATCATCTGCACAGCAATGGAAAAAATAAAGAGCAGAAAGAGAGAGCCTGCAGAGTGGGAAAAAATATACTTTCCAGCTACTGTTCTTACAGGGCATTAATATCCAGAATACATTAATAACTCACAAAGCTTGACACCAAAAATCAAATAATCCAATCAATCAATGGGCAAAAGAATGAAACAGACATTTCTCAAAAAAAGAAACACTAATAACCAACACATGTATGAATAAAATGTTCAATATCCTTAGCAACCAGGAAAAATGTGAATGAAAACTATAGCAAGATTTCATGTCATTCCAGTCACTATGGGAATTATCAAGAATATATATATAATAATAAATTCTGGTGAGGGTGTGGGTAGAAAGGTACACTTATACATTGTTGGTGGGATTGCAGATTAATATAACCACCCTGGCAAGCAGTATGCAGATTTTTCAAAAACAAGGAATGAATCCACCATATAACCCTGCTATTTCACTGGTAGTTATGTATTCAAAATAACTAAAATCATAGTGATACAGGCACATCGATGTTCTTAGCATCACATGGAACAGGAGAACATTTTGCTAAATGAAATAATTCAAACTACAAAAATCAAGGAATGAATGTTTTCTCTCATATGTGCAAGCTAGAGCAAAGTAAGGGGGAAAAGTGTGAGTAAGAGAAGATTGGATACCATAAAGAAAGAAAGAGGAAACATCAGTGGAGTAGAAGAAAGATTAAGGGACAAGGAGGAGTTACAGGAAATGTGAGGAAATGTGAAAAGAATTTGACAAAATTGTACCATTTGCATGTATATATATATACTACAGTGGATTCCACACATATGTATACCTATAAAGCATTAATTAAAAATGAATGAATAAATGAGTGGCAGGTACACCAGGAGAGTAGAGGAAGCAAAACAGTGGGAGGGAGTGAGGGAGAGAAAGGAGGAAAGGGGAACTAAAATGGAATAAATTAAATTTCATGCCTGTATGACTATAGCAAAATGAACCCAGCTATTATGTATAAAATAATAAAGTAATCATAGCAAAAAAGAAAAAAAATCAAAATAAAAATTGAGGAATTTCATTGATTTTAAGGTAAGTATTTATTCATTGATATTGTATGTTTTCCCAAACTCAGTTGCATTGGTTTCTGCTCTTATCTTTAAAATATCCTTCCTTCTGATAACATTATTTTTCTTTCCATTTCCTGTTTTCTTTTTATGTTTTATTTTTTCACTTAGGAATTTAGGTTGTTGGTTTGAAGTTTCTTTTCTTTTTTATATAAATATGTAGTGCAATATGTCTTTTTCTTACCATGGATTTAGCTGAATTCATCATGTTTTGATACATTTTATTTTCATTTAAATTATGTGTATGTGTGTATGTGATTACCTCACATGGGCAAATCTCTCATGAATGGGGATTAGTGTCCTTAAAAATGAAGTTGAGAGAAAATTTTGTCGGTATCTTGATGTGAGCTTAGACTAAGAAAAATGCTGTTTACAAGGAAACAAACTAAAACACTGGATCTGCTAGTACATTGATCTTTGTCTTTCCAGCTTTTAGAATAGAGGAAAATAAATATCTCCTGTTTATAAGCTTTGTAGACAGTGGTAGTTTGTTATAGCACCCTCAATGGACTAAGGCACAGACCAGGAAAATGTGTGGTTATATTAAAAAACATGTATACAAACATTTCTATAACTATTACTACATGTAAACATCTGTATTTGTATTAAGCTAAAAATAAGTTCATACCAATGCTTCCAATTCTAACCTGTTCCCAAATGCATCATTTTCTTGCAATTCTATAATTTTACACTCCAACAGTGAGAAACAAAGCTCTCACACTGTGGCATCCATTTATTTAGTTGTTCAATTTCAATATAAATCTACTTCAATATCCCAGATATTAAACATATACTCTTGCAGACTCAACCCACTGAACTAAAATTCTTACTAGTTTAAGAAAATGAACATAATAACAAATTTTATCATTAAACCAATTTTCAAGTACACAATTCAGTGATGCTGATTACATTCTCAACTTTGTGCAATTATTATCACAATCAACTTTGTAAATATTCTCATGACTCCAAACAGAAAATATGTATCCATTAAGCAATAAGCTTAATGGTCTTTTCAAACTAGCCCCTAGTCATGATCACCCTCCTTTTAGTCTGTATGTGTTCATTAAACTTTTGTTGGTATTTGACACTAATGAATTCATTACACATTCATTATTTTAGCTTGACTTATTTAATTTGATATAATTTTCTAAAGGTTCATATGTGTTTTAATATGTATAAAACTTTGTACCTTTTACAGGTGAATAATATTCCATTATTTGTATATATTACATATTGCTTATTCATTGATCTATCAATGGATATTTGAGTTGATTTTACCTTTGACTATTTAGAATAATGCTTCATGAAACATTGCATACAAGTATCTGAATTTTTTTCAACTCTTTTGGGCATATACTCAGAAATTGAGTATATGTAATGATTCTGTTTAATATTTTCATAAACATTCATTTTGTTTACCATAATAGTTGTATCATTTTACTTTCTCATGGGTGGTTCATGGTGTTATATTTTCTCTACATCACATTCACACTTGATATACCCTTTTTCCTATTTTGTATTTTAATAATATTCATACTAATAAGTGTGAAAAGGCATTTCACTGCTTTTTTGCATTTTCTTAATTAGAGACATTGAACATCATTTTATGTACATATTGTCCATCTTCATAACTTCCTTAAAAATGTCTATACAAATTACCTGTTCACTTTTGTACTGGAATATTTTATTATTGCTTTTGAGTAGGGGCAATACTTTCTATACCCTGGATATTAATCTATCATCAGATATATACTTTGCACAATTTTTCTCCTTTTTAATATGGTTGATAATTTCCTTTCATGTACAAAGTTTTAAATCTTGAAGGAAAATCATTTACACATGTTTCTTGTTGCTTGTGTTTTGGTGTTATATATAAATTACAATATAGTCACACAGAGCATAATGAAGTTTTTTTCTCTACATTTTCTTCTAAGAGTTTCATAGTTTCAACTAGCATTTAGGTATTCAATTCTTTTATTTGTTCTAATTAGTTATACATGACAGTGGAATGCATCTATGCATTTTGATAAATCATACAAAAATGGAATATAATTTCTGATTTTTCTGATTGTACATCCTTTTTTTAAGTTCTGCATAAGTGTAAAATGGAGATCCAATTTCATTTCTTTTGCATATGTATACTTTTCCCAGGATCATTCATTGAAAGGACTGTTTTCCCCCACTGGAGGATTTAGGTAACCTTGTCAAAATAATTTGACCAAACATCTTGAGTTTATTTCTGGAAAATGTATTCTATGTCATTGTTCTATATTTCTATCCTTATACATATATCATACTATTTAAATTACTATAGCATTGTAGTATATTTTGAAATTGAGAAACATAACAGCTTCAACTTTGCTTTTTGTTTTAAAGTTTTGTTTTATTTATTCTGAGTTCTCCAATGTTTCACATAAATTTTAGAATTATTTTTTTCTTTTTCTGAAAAAAATCATTAGGAATTTGACAAGTAATGCACGGGCATTACCAAGTGATATAGTATTGACATGTTGACAGTATTAATTTCTATAATCCAAGTACATGGGATTACTTTCCATTTATTTATGTATTCTTTAATTTCTTTCAGTAACATTTAATAGTTTTCAGTGTACACATCTTGTACTTTCTTAAGTGTATTTCTAAGAATCTTATTATTTTGGGGGCTATTTTATTTTATTTTTTATTTATTTTGTTTTATTTTTTATTTTTAGTTATATATGACAGCAGGATATATTGTGACATATTTATATAAACATGGAGTATATTTTATTCTAATTAGGATCCCAGCCTTCTGGTTTTACATGATGTGTAGATTTTCTGTGGTGTATTCATGTGTGTACATAGGAAAGTCAAGTCAGATTCATTTCCACTGTCTTTTCTCTTTGTGATGCTCTTTTAAATGGTGTCATTTTTAAAATTTCTGTTTCACATCATTCATTGTTAGTTTAAAGAAACATTAAGGATTTTGTGGGGTTTTTTTAGGTTATTTTCATGTTATTGTATTTTGAAAATAGTTGTATATTTTGAATGTAGTTCCTTTACCTGATATGTTTTTTCTTCCAGTTTATGAGGCATCTTTTGATATTCTTGACAGTGTCTCATAAAGCATATGTAATTATAGTAATTTCTGTCTTTTGTTTTAAGGCCTTTCATATTTATGTGGTTGGTGATATAGCTCTGTGCAAGAGGCTTGCTTTGCAAGTGTGCAAGTCTTGAGTTTGGTTCTCTGCCTTTAAAAAAAGAAAGAAAGAAAAGGGATGAAGAAAATCAGTGAGAAAAAATCATGTTTAAGGTTATTATTTATGTGTTAGTATTTCAGTTTGCCATATAATTATTTCCTATTTCTTACTATTTTTATGATTTCTGTTCTATATTTTGTTTGTAACACTTTGGTTAGCTTGCTTTAATATTTTTGAGTATCCCAACTTTATTGTTTGTAGAGCTTCTGAGCAAATCAGTTTGAATGTTTTTCTGAGTTGTTCTAAGAGTTGAATATATATATATATATATATATATATATGTGTATATATATATATACATATATATATATATGTATATGATTTATCAGTCAACTAGAGTAAATATTTTGCTTCCTCAAGGGAAGTATGTTACTCCTATTTTCACTTTACTCTTTTTAAAATACCAGTTTTTTGAGATTAGGTGCTGTAATCATTTTGTCATAAATGATGATTTATAAAACTTCTGAAAATCATCTATTGGCTAAAATTTCTGTTCTTATTGTTCTTTCTTCTTGTTCAATGCTACCAAAGAATTTCCTTTATAATTTTCTCTCTGTATAAAGATCTTTTATCCAGTTTTTAAGGATATGTGTGCTAGTGAAAATCATTTTAGTTTTCTTTGTCTGAAAATTTATTTACTTTCCTTAATTTTTTAAGGATTGCTTCACTAGATATCAATATTAACAATGTAGTTCTTTTCCGTCAGCACTTAAAAATTGTGTGTTACTTCTTTTTGTCTTCTATAGTTTCAGATTTTTATCACTATTATTCAAAGTGGGTTTTTTTGTAGTTAATGTTGTAATTTATCAATGGATGCTTTCAAGTTTTTTCTTATCTTTAGTTTTAATACAGGCCACAGGCATAAACACCAGTAGATTGCCATATAATTTGGCAATAATAGCTTAAACATAGTTAAATATGTTTATTTTCCTGCATGATATCTTACAAAATTTTATATGCCACTACTCCAATGTGGGGAAGGAAACTGTTTAAATGATACTGTTTTTAAATATTTTATCTTCAAAATAAATTCCAGAATATGTATCTAGTGTATTTTTGTTAAACTCAGTATTTCCAAATCTTAACTAAGAATATCTATCTCCATGTATATATTTTTCCCCTGGTAGAAGACTATAATACATCTCCCCAAATATGCCATTTTAGTATAAGGAATATATTTGGAAACAGTATCCATGGGAAAAAGGCTAGAATGTAAGTTACCTGTTTGTAAGGAAAATTTGCCTTTATAAAATTCTACATCTTCATTTCTGTTATAGAAAGAGAATAATGAAAGACAGTGACATGAGTCTGACATAATTTTTCTATGTACATATATGAATATACCACAGAGAATCCCACCTTCATGTATAACCTCAAGAATAGGACCCTAATTAGAATAAGACATTCTCTGCTTGTATAGTTGTATCAAAATGGATTCTTCTGTCATGTATAAATAAAAAGAAAAACTAAAAAAAGTAATAAAGAAGCTCAGAAAAGTGCAAGAGACAACTAAATGTATAAACCTGTGAAGCATATTTATGATATACCACTGAGTTTTTCTTTAAGTTGGTGCATGTAGCTTATGAACTCAATATATATCCTTTTGATGAAAATTGTTCAGGATCATGGAAATAAGTATAACAAACCTTAATTTACATTTTGTATTTGCTTTCTGTTAACTTGCCTCCTCCTCACACACAATCTATTTTATTTTAACTGAAGAGGGTACCCACCATGTGCATCTATAAAAATGGAACTCTAACTATAATAAGATATATTTCCTGATTGTATAATTGTATCAAATACATTCTTTTGTCATGTATTACTAAAAAGAACCAAAATCAAAATCAAAGCCACACGTTCTTGTTTTGCTTTGTTTTTTATTTCTGTTTTGCTTTGGTTTTTGCTTATTTGGTACTTGGGATTGAACCCAAGGGCACTCTACCACCAAGTTACATCCACAGTGCTTTCTATTTTTCATTTTGAGACATAGTATCACTTCATTTATTTAGGACCTTTTTAAGTTGCTGTGACTGGCTTTGAACATATGATCCTCTTACCTCAGTCTCCTGAGTAACTGAGATTATAGGTTAAGTTACATGTGTGAGTTAGAGTATCCATAGGTTCTTCCATAATAAGATAGATACGCTAAGAAACTTCTGTTGATTTTTCTCTTTTTATTCTGTTGTTTTTAAATGGTCCTCAGCTGGGAATGTAGAGTGAAAGGAATTTTTACTCTACTACATCCTCCAAATACCTATTAATATTTTTAGAAACACATACAGATTGGGGAAAACTTCCTTCAAGATCCATAAACTGAAAGTAGTTTAATGATCACTGTTTCTCTGATATAATTACTGTTACTGAAAGAGATTTGTATGTTGTTAATACATACAACAATTTACAAATGCTATTGATTTGTTTGCAAGATGACATTTCTTTTTCACATTAATTTTAATAATGTAGATAACAATATGTGCATGAAGGTACAAAGGCATGAGAAAAAAATCAATTAAAAGGTGCAGTTATTTCTACTCTGAGCAGCAAATAAGTTTCCACAGTTTATCATATAAACACAAGTCTGAATCCAAAATCAGGACAAAACATGCATTAAGAGTAGCCATGGACATGGTTTCAGAGCTTAACTGAAAAAAATTAAGAACAAGTGCCACAACATAAGTCTTAGCAAAGAAAAATTAATATGATCCTATGCATCATTATCAGATCTTAATGTAATGAAACTAGAATTCAAGAGCAAGAAAAATTGTAGAATCTACATAAGTACATAGAGAATTAATAGTACTCTTTAAATGAGGAATGGATCATAGAATAAATGACAGAGGAAATCAAGAAATTCTTGGAAATAAATGAGAAGAGAAATACAACATATCAAAATATCTGAGACAGTAGGAAGGAATTCAGTTCTAAGAAGAAAGCTTATAGCTTAACTGAAAAGTCTGCAGACATTGGTACAAAAATGAAGATGCATTGGTTGTCAACACTGGCACTTTTAAAATTATTCCCCCTCATTTTAAAGAATAATTTTTATTGAAATATAAAATGCATAATGTATACAAATTATAACCATACAGATTGCTAAACTATCAAATCATGAACATATCAGTTTGTATATTTCTCACATGATGAACTGTATTACCAGACTCCCTCCCTCCCAAAGTTACAACTTTATTGATTTCTATCACTATGAATTAGTTGTGATTACTTTATAATTTATGTATATGGAATTGAACAGTGTGACTTCTTTTTGCAATTTGTTTTGCACAACTTAATTTTTGTGAGTTACATCATGCTGTGTTTAATAGTATTTAATTTTTATTAATAGTACACTATAGGAATATACCAAAATAACCATTCTGCTGCCATTGACTCTCATGGTTGCAAACATTATTCCCTTGAGTGTATTTATACCCATCTTTCCATGGATATATACAGAACACTTATGTTTCCGATAGAATGGGGACTGAAACTCATGAATAATCTGAGTATAAATATGATTATCCATAGTATATTCAGCTATTTTTTTCAGTGCATTACACCACCAACAACTAGGCATTAAAACTACTGTCTTTAATTTGGTATTTTTTCCCTTTATTTTAGATTTCTATAGTGAATATATAATGAAATTGCCTTGTGATTATAATTTTACTTCTTTGAGTAAATACAATGCTGAACATTATTCCATATGTTCAGTTACCATGTACATTTAATCATGATTTATCATGATTTTTATGTACTTTTTCTAATTTGCTTCAAGTGAACTTCTTTGCATTTTTCATTTTTATTATAAAAAATTTTAACAAAAATAAATGATAACAAATCCAATACAAATTTCACCCATTGTGCTGATTATCAACATCAGATCATCACTCTTTCCATTCATAGTATGTGGGAGCAAATATCAAATATTGCATAATTTCTTTTTTTAGTCTTTCAATATGAAGTAAGATAAGAAGTGTTTAAAAAATTCAATGTCATTATGGAACAATATTAATAATTTCTAAAATTTCTTAAATATTAATATTTTCTAAATAGTCCTCTTAGTTCATATTTACCTTGTGGACATGTCATGTTCTTTTTTAAAAATTAAAATGCTTTTATTTGTAGAGAAAATTTATTTGAGAAAAAAATCTGAATTAACAATTGGGAGAGTTCCATATATCTATTCTACCACTTAACACAAAATCTACTATATTAATATTTTTGGTTGTGTGATGTTGCACACAGCTTGAACAATGAGGTAGGATGAGTAGATTACACTATCCAAGTGCCAATCCCTGAGACAAAGCATGGTAAAGGAACTCCGTATCTATGGACCTTGGTCTGAGGAGAAGAGCTTTATTTGGAAGAGATGGAGCACTTGTCACAAAGGAAGCTGCTTCTGTCTTTACTCTGTATAACACTGTCCTTTATATGCTTGTAGTTAAGCTAGCCACACATCTTAAAGGCCAAGCCTTGCATAAAAAGTTACTAGCCTATTTGGCAGATTATCAGTCAGTAACAGAAAGCAACAAACAATTGTGCAAATCCTGTGAGGTGACAGGCTCACAAGCCACAGAAACTGTTTTACTTACCACAGAAGAACATCCTGTTCACAGAACGCAGGAAAAGGGGTACGGGGCTCTAGGCCCTGAGTGGCCTGAAGGGTGCATGCCATGTTGGCCACCTTCCAGGGTGCAGGGCAGAGCCCTAGTCCCTAAGTGACCTGTTCGGCATGTTTGTCTCTTGATATAATGTCTCTCCTTCCAGTAGACAGGTTCCACAGTGTGATACATATTCAAAAATGGAAAATGGAACATACAAAATGGAAAAGCAAAGAAATTCAATTATACAATATATTTGTTGAATAATATTTATAAAGTATTGCTAATTAAAGCCATACTTTATATTAGTTTCTACTCTTTATGCTATACAATTATATATTTTTTTACAAATGCATAATGTCTTGAGATCATCCTTAATGGATCATGAAGTATAGTTTTATGTTCCTTAAAAAGTCCCCTTTGTTCCTTCTGTTCATTCCATATACCTCCAGCAACTTTCCCTCCACCATAAATGACTGGCAACCATGGATCTTTTTATTGGTTAAACAGTTACTTGAAACAATACACCATGTAGCTTCTTTTGTTGTTGTTCAGATTAGTTATATATGACAGTAGAATGCATTTTGACACATCATACATAAATGGATTATAACTTCTCATTCTGGTTGTACATGAGGTAGAATCACACTGGTCATGTAATCATATATGTATAAACTTTTTTGATTATTGTTTGTTGCTGTTCTGTTTAATTTTGGAACCAGGGATTGGACACAGGGACAATTAACCAAGAAGCCACATCTCCAGTCCTTTTTACTTTTTATTTTAAGACAGGGTCTCCCTAAGTTGCTTAGGGCCTTGTTAAATATCATGGAGCTTTTTAAGACTAACTTTTTTCACTTAACAATACATATTTAAGTTTCCTCCAAATGCTTTTGTGGCTTGATAGCTCAGTTTTATCTTGATAAGTAATGTAGCAGTATATAGATATACCACAATTTGTTTATTAATTCATCTATTAAAGACCATATCGATTGCCTCCAAGCTTTGGTAATTATAATAATGTTGCAATAGATTTTTTCATACAGGTTTCTGTGTAGATATAAGGCCTCAACTAATTTGGGTAAACTCCTAGGACTGTGAGTACTGTATTGTGTAAGACTATTTCCAGATTTGTAAGAAACTAACTCTTTTCTAACATGATTATAAAATTTTAAATCATTGGTAATAAATAATGAGAATTTTTATTATTCTAAACTATTATCAGTATTTGATGGTGTAAGTTTTATATTTTAGTGATTTTAGTAGGAGTGTATTTATAGCCCCATTTTAGTAGGAGTGTATTTATAGCCCCTTTATACTAATTTGTACTCTTCTAGTAAAAAATGATGTCTGTCATCTTTTCATGTATTCCCTTGCCATGGACAGAACATCTTTGTGAGCTACGTGTTCACGGGGTGTTATGATTTGGGCATGAGGTGTTGCCCCCAAAGCTCTTGTGCAACTGCAGGAATATACAGAGGTGAAACAAATAGATTGAAAACTGTAACGTAATCATTCCATCCTAATTTGAATCAAATAACTGGCTGCTAACTATAGGAAAGTGGGATGTGGCTAGAGGAAGTGGGTTACTGGAGGCATGCCCAGTAAGTATTCACCTTTTCTGAAGTCCTTTTCTTGCTCCCTCCTTCCCATCTACCATGGGCTGTATAGCTTTACTCTGCCATCCCCTTTGACCAGGAGGGTTCATCTTTCATTAGTCAATAGTGATGAAAACAGGTGACCATAGACTGGACCTCTGAAATCATGACCCAAAATAATCATCTCTTCCACTAATTTGTTATTGTCAGGTATTTTTGTCAGAGTGACACAAATCTGACTAACATAAATTGGTACAGAGAAGTAGGGTTATGATTAATTAACCTGACTATGTGTTTCTGATGTTTTTAGAATTGGTTTGCAGAAACAGTTTGAAAAATTTTAGAGATGCAGGCTGGAGATGCCTTGGAATGTTATAAGCAGGCCTTAATGGACAATTATGATGGTAACCAAAATGTTGATAAGAATGAGGGCAATAAAGACTGTTCATGAGGTTTCAGAGGGAAATGAAGACTATGTTTGAAATTGGAGTAGAAGCTATTCATGTTTTACTCTGGCAAATAATTTGTCTACATTTTGTCCATGACCTGAGAATTCTTGTGAGGATAAATTTAAAGGCAATGGACTAATTATTTTGACAAAGGAAATTTCAAGGCAGCACAGCAATCAAGTAGTAGTGTGGATATCCTGGAAGGTTTTAGCCAGGTTTACTCTGAGAATCAGGTGCAGAAACCAAACCTAAAGGAAAATAAAAACTTGCACTTTGGCCAGAAAAGTTCATGTAAACTGGGATCAAGAAAGTTGTGTTTGTTGAAGAGATTACAGCCACTGAGGAGATGCTAAGTTCTTTTTACAGAGACAATAGGAAATATGGTTTAAGGGTATCTGAGAAATTGGCAAGACCACACTAATCCTAAGCTCAAGTGCAGAAAAAAACAAAACAAAACAAAAAAATCTTTGACATGAAGCCAGGGACCCCCTGCTTACACAGTATACTTAGAAAGTTGTTTTACTGTGGTCAATTGCCAATGCAATCTGATCTCTGCAGCTATGCTCCCATTGGGTCAAGGTACTGTTCAAGCTGGCAAGAGAACTAGATGTTATTTACACATGATTCTAGTTTTGTAGGAATGCAGAATACTGGAGTTAAGGAGTCAAGGAGGTTTCCACCAAGATTTCAAAGGAAGGCTTCATAGGCCAGGCAAAGTGTTAGAATCCCTCTATGCGGCCCTGATAGGGTGGTGGATGTAGTTGTGAGGAGAAAGCCAAAGCTGTAGTGGAGTAACCCCAGTTTAAGAGATGCTGGTAACATGGTAGTTTGTTAAGATAAGCTTCTGGTTGTTGATAGAGCTAGGCTAAAAAATAGGTCACATTGACTGCAACTAGCAAGGTCAAAGAGGCAGGATGGCCCAAGCCTTTTGAAGATCACATCTTACTATGATTTGCTTCATGCCAGAGGTGGAGCTACAGAAAATGGTTGCCTGACTGTTTAGATCTTGTTCTTTTCCATACCTTCCAAATCCCTTTTGCTCACTTTTTGAATAGAAATATTTACTTTGTGTCATTATATATTCAATGCATATAACTTGATCTTGATCTTTACAGGGGCTCACAGCCAAGAGTTTATGTTCAGTCTCAGATGAGACTTTGGATTTGAACTTTTGAGAAATGCTGGAACTTCATTCTACAGCATTTGGAGATAGAATAAATGAGTTTTTTATTGTGAGATGGATATAAGTTTTGGGAGATTCATGGAAGACAAGTTGTGGTTTGAATATATGGTGTCTCTCAAATGCTCCTGCATTAATGCAAGAGGATGCAGACTTGAAAGTTCTGGATTATGACAGTGGTAATCTAATCAGTCCATCCTCGTTTGAATAGATTGACTGGGTGGTAATTATCGGCATGTGAGGCCTGGCTGGAAAAGATGGGTCACTTGGGGCATGACATGAAAACATTTATCTTACCTGAAGCCATTTCTTCTCTCTCTCTCCCCTCTATTTCTTCCCTTTCCAGCCATCATGAGTTGAGAAGCTTTCTTCAGTTACACCCTTGGCCATGATTCTCTGCCTCCACTTGGGCCCAGAGTGATAAAACTGACTGATCATAGAGCAAACCTCTCTCATTGTGAAGCAAAATATAAGATTCCTCTTCTAAATTGACATTGTTGTTATTTTGGTTGCAGAGATAAAAAGGTGACAAACACATGAGGGATATTGGTCTATATTTTTACTTTCTTCTTTCTTGTATTTTTGATCATTCAACAGGGTAATAGCATAAGTTAGAAAGAAGTGTCTTTAAAAAGTCAATTAATAAATGGGAAAATGAACTAAACAATCTCTTCTCAAAAGAAGAAAAAAAAACAAAAAGGAAAAAGAAAGTGCTCAGTCTGTTCCTGTTTTTTGAAACATATTGAAAAGAATTGGGTCGTTTCTCTGTCAAATAACATTTAGAACTCAACAATGATCCCACCTGTGTCTGCTTTTTTTTAAGATTATTACTCCTTGATTCAGTGCCCACAATAGAGGACTTTTGAATTTTTTATTACCTATAAAAACCAGTATTCTAATTTCTGTCTTTATAAATTTGACTATTCTGAATATCTCATATAAGTGGAAAAATACAATAATTTTTCCTTCATGAATCACTTCTATAACCTCAAACAATTTACTTAGAGTTCATCCATGTTGTAGCATATATTAGAATACCCTCTCTTATTAAGAATGAATTTAAGGATGAATAATATTTTATTGTATTCATATTCCACATTTTGTTTATTCACTGATCTAACTACTTTTTGAATTTTGTGAAAAATACTCCAGAGATCATGGGTATACATTAATTTCTTTGGGAACTTGTTTTCTATCATTATGTTCCATTTTTATATCACATTTGATGATATGTGTATAGAAGGTCTTTGCCCATTTTGAAATTGGATTGATTTCTTTTTATCTTGTTTACAATTAAATTTAAAATATTAAAAGTGATTACTTTGAAATCAGGAAAAGTCAACAAAATCATGTTGTAAATAAGTTTTGTTAATAATCTGTATATTATGATGTTTTGACATGTTGGGAAACCTTTATAACTGGGTAAGGACTGTTCTTTCAATGGCCTTATAAATTATTAAAATAAAAAGGGCTCTGCTAAATGAAAGCCTTTGATATACAATATAACCCATCTGTATCTGTAGTTTTTCTACTTGGCCTGTGTACCACAGAAGGAATATGTCTCTATTTGATTCCTGAACTTAAGAAGGGTTTGTTTGATGTATGTGGATGCTCCATTGTTTGGGCTTCTGTATTTATGATTGTAATATATTATTGATATATGATTCTTTTAAACAGTATGAAATGTCCTTCTTTATCCCTCCTGACTAACTTTGACTTGAAGTCTACTTTGTCTGATATGAGCATGGGAACCCCTGCTTGTTTATACAGTCCATGTGAGTCATATGTTTTTTCCCAACCTTTTGCCTTCAGTCTGTGGATGTCTTCCTATGGGATGAGGCTCTTGAAGACCACATATTGCTGGGTCTCTTTTTAAATCCAATCTGGCAGTCTATGTTTTTTGGTTGATGAGTTTAGGTCATTAGCATTCAGGGTCTATTATTGAGATATGATTTGTGTTCCGGGTCATTTTGGTTTATTTTTGGTTTTTAACTTGACTTAGTTAGCTTCTCCTTTGATTGACCTTTCCTTTAGTGTAGTTACTCCCTTTGTTGGTTTTCCTTGTTTTTTGTTTTTGCTTTTTTTCTTTTCTTTTCCTTTCCTCCTCATGGAATGTTTTGCTTAGAATGTTCTATAGTTCAGTCTTTCTTGTTGTGAATTCATTTAACTTTTGTTTATCATGGAAGGTTTTTATTTCATCTTCAAATCTGAAGCTTAATTTGCTGGATATAAAATTCTCAGTTGTCATCCATTTTCTCTCAGAGCTTGATATGTGTTATTCCAGGATCTCATGGCATTGAGGATCTGGGTTGAGAAATTAGTTGAGATCCAAATTATTTCCCCCTATATATAATTTGATCTTTTTTTCCCCCAGTCTTTAAAATTCTATCCTTATTTTGTGCATGAATCATCATTATAGTATGCTTTGCTCGGGGTCTGCTGTAATTTTGTACATTTGGGGTCCTGTAACCCTTTTGTACTTGATTTTCTATTTCATTCTTAAGATTTGGGGTATTTTCTGTTATTATGTCATTGAAAAGATTGTGCATTCCTTTGGATTATATCTCCACACCTTCATCTATTCTGATACATCTTAAATTTGAACTTTTCATGTTACCCAAATTTCTTGAAAGTTCTGTTCATGGTTTCTTACCATCTTCTCTGTGCAGTCAACTTCATTTTCAAGAGAATATATTTTTTCTTCTTTGTCTGAGGTTCTGTCTTCCAAGTGGTCTAATCTATTGTTGATACTTTCCATTGAATATTTAATTTGGTTTATTTTTCCTTCATTTCAAGGATTTCTGCTTGATTCCTTTTTATAATCTCTTCCTCTTTATTGAAGTGATCTTTCACTTCCTGTATTTTCTCTCCAATACCATCCTTTATTTTGATGATCAATCTAAGTATGTATTTTATAAACTCTCTCTCTGACATTTATTCTACTCTGTTGTCTATTGACTCTGTGGTTGGAACATCTTCTTTTTGTTGATGCACTTTTTTCCATTTTTTTTTTATGTTTGTGTGTCTTCTCATCTAGTGGCATTGAGCAGAAGCAGTACAGATTCTACCCTGTCATCTTTTAGTGTCCCTGAAGGCTTCCAGTACCTCACCTTTAAGGAAGAGAACACTATTAAAAGCACCCAATGCAAATGATATACCACCTTAAACCAAATGGCTCGTCTTAAGGCATTTACAGTTTTGTCACAATAGACAGAAATGAAATGTTCAATTATTTTCTACAATATAAACAGTAAGTTTTCTAAAAGGGTTTACCTTTTAAAATGAATGAACAATGAGGGAAAAGAAGTAGTGTAAGATATGATGTTTATGAGGGAGAGGGAGAGAAGATAGAGATAAAAGTTTATAGTAAGAGTGAGGGAGGAAATAATAGAGAATGGCTGTTAGTATGAGAGAAGTGAGGAAGAGAATCTAGAGAGACAGGTAGGTCAAAGAAAAAAAATATGTACAGATTTAAAAGAAAAAAAGTAAAAATATAAGAATACACAAAAAAACTGTCATATACTATTCAGACATCCCATTCCACAATAAATTGATGAAACATATTTAGATTCAAAGATGGTAGAGTGTGAGAGAGAGGGCCAAAAAAAAGAAAAAGAAGGAAAGTCTCAATGAAAAATTGAATGATTGCTTCCATTGGCTTTCGAAAATGTTCTCAGGTTCTTTTTCTTCACCGATAGGTCAGGTTGTCAGAAGATTGATGTTAGTGCCAGTCCAGTGAGTGCTGGACTGCTTGGGTGGGTGAGCCAATAGCAAGATGCCCTCACACCCTCTTCCAGTCTTCCCACCTGTTGTAGCTGGTCCCTTCCATCTCTGCTCACTTCAGGACTCACTGAACTGGAGAGAGCCCAGTTTTCTCCAGTTTCTTCAATCTATAGCTCTCCCCTGGGGAACTGTCCCTAGTCTCTTGCTTTCCACAGGCTTGCCAGACGAAGAGTGGCCAACACAAACCCAGCTGAAATCTTATGACACTGGGCTTCAGCTTCCCCAGACCCTGTTCTGCTGCAGTCCCAAGATCTCAATGCCCTTCAACTTGCAGAGATATCACCAGTGATGTGCTTACACAAAAAAGCAACATTGCAAAGAGGCAGCCAGATGGCAGCCATCACCGCACCAAGCAGAAAAACCTCAGGTGCAGTCAGATCTGCAGGTACCCCAATATATCTCCAGGCCCTGTCCTGAATCCCCAGACAGAGGTGGCCATGCCTCAAGATGCCAGCAGCTGCAGTGGCAAACCTGCTGGCCCTGGCTGTTGCCCCCAAATCGTGGCAGCCCTGTGGAACCAACGTTGAGGGTCATATGACAATGAACTTCCAGGAAACGGCAAGCAGCAGGCGACCCACTGGTGGTCTGCAGGCTAAGGTGGACAATCAGATGGTGGATGCTGGGCAGTGCATGATGGGTAGGTGAAAGGTGGGTGATGGGCAGGCAAGAGGCAGCAAATGGACTAATGGTGGATGATAGGCAGTAGTCAGTGAGCGATCTGCACTCAAAAAGTAGGTGATATGCTGGCAAATGGCAGGTGGTTGCAGTGGACAAATGGGGTAAACAGCAGGGGATCAGTGAGCAGCAATGTGTTCTTCACAGAGAAATAGTATTTCCTCTGCTTGAATCCTGAGTTACAGAGTGACAAGGAAATGCTGCCTCCCTCTAGTCTGCCATCTTGGATCTCCCCCAGAAACTTGTATTTATATTATATTTTCCTAATAAGAATTTAAAGAGACAAAATTTAAAATAGATTGTAATAAGAGAGAGAGAGAGAAAATAAAATATAAGAGAAAGAGGGGAAGAGAGACAGAGAAAGAGAAAAAAAAAGGACATACCTTGGAATGTTTATATGCACCCAAGAAAATAAAATATGTAGTATACCAGTAAATACTTAAACAAGAAATTTAAAGGCCATATTATTTTTGTAAAGAGATTAAAATGGAATGACGAGAATACAGGAAGAAAATAAAAGTTAGATTTCTTATTATGAAAATATTTAAGGACAGAAAATATTGTGAATGATCTATTCAAATTATAACAGCCAGTGATGGAACATCAATTATAAAACTGAGCAAGTGATATAGAGGAAATGCTTGAAAAAATCATTCAGACTAAAAGAGAAATAGACCTAATATATGTTGACTAAATAGTTTGAAGTTACATGTATATTTAATTTATTGAAAATAGAAAAGAGAAATGTTTTAGAAGATTTATAAAGCTAGAAAACAGTCTTGCATCTCTCAAACAAATACACATGCACACTATTTATTTCACCAAATTTTCCCAGTCATATTAGCATCGTGGGCCTTAGTTTGTCCATAATTATTAACTCATATATTAACTTTGGCTATCCCAACTTCATCTGAAGTGATAACTTAGGTTTTGCAACAACTAGAGTTATGATTCTCATAGTGAAAAGTGCAAGAGCTTGGTGCCCAGGCTTAAACTCATCTACCTGTGTCTAGCTCATTGAACCCTTTTTGGAGTCAGATTAATCACCATAAAATTGAACGTAAGATCCTGATAACTATACAAATGAGCAGGATAAAACAATTCAAAAGGGCATTGAATTTAATCCTTGGCTATGTGAGTACTGCCTTTTGAGAGAAAGGAGCTAAAAAAGTACCAGTTATTAAATTTTCATTTTTTCCAATCAGGTGTAAAGTTTTTATTAGTCTTGTCCTGATACAATTTTGCATCTAATAAGCATCTCTATTTTTTTGTAAAATCATGATTGACATAATGTCACCTTGCCTTTTTCAATTTCCACCCTAATCCTTCATTTTCTCTTACTCTCACTTCCGTGAGAAATTCTATAGAGACACTTTAGAGAAGTTTTAAGTGCAAAATAAATGTTAAGTCAAAGGTATAAGGATATCTCACATGCTCCTTACCTCCACACTTGTAGTCTCTCCATTATTAATATTCCATTCCAGAGTGGTAGATGTGTTACAATTGATGAAAGTACATTGATACACCATTATTACTTTTCTCCATATTTGCGTTGGTGCATTATAGTTGTAAATAATGGTGGTCACACATCATTATATATGCATACATGCACTACATGCACACAAAGTAACAATTTGGCCAATATTGTTCCCCACATTTCCCCTTTCATTTTCTTCTTTCCTTCCCCTGATCCCTTTCCTTTACTCTACTGATCTCCCTTCAATTTTTGTGAGATCCCCGAACTTTCTTTCCCTTTTTCCTCTCTAACTTCCATATATGAGAGAAAATATATGATCATTGACTTTTTGAGTTTGGCTTGTTCACTTAATGTAATGTTCTCAAGTTCCATCTGTGTTCCTCCAAATGACATAATTTCATTCTTCTTTATGGCTGAATAATACTCCTTTGTGTATATATGTTACATTTTGTGTCCATTTATTTACTAATGGAAATCTTGGCTAGTTCCATAGTTTGACTATTGTAGATTGTGTTGCTATAAATATGGGTATGCATGTATCACAGCAGTGTGCTGACTACATTTTTTGGATGAATGCTAAGAAGTGTTAGAGCTGGATTATATGGTGTTTCCATTTCTGCTCTTCTGAGGAACCTCTATACTGATTTCTGTAGTGGTTGTACTAATTTACTATCCCACCAGCAGTGTAAAACTGTTCCTTTTACTCCACATCCTCTCCATCATTTTCTTTTATTGTTTGCATTATTAATGGCTGCCATTTATTTGGAATGAAATTATATCTCATCATAGTTTTGCTTTCATTTTCCTAATTGCTAACCATGTTGAACATTTTTCATATACTTGATGGCCATTTGTATCATTTGCATTTCTTCTTTTGAGAACTATCTGTGTAGTTAATTTGCCCAATTTTAAATTGGGTTATGGTTTGGTATTAAGATTTATGAGTTCTTTATATATTCTGAATATTAATCCTCCATTAGAAGAATAGCTAGGTAAATATTTTGTCACATTCTGTAGGGTTAGTCTTCACATTCTTAACTGTTTGCTGTGCAGAGCTTTTTAATTTGAAGCCATTGCATTTATTAACTCTTGGCATTATTTCTTGAGTTTTAGGTGTTTTAATGAGATTGTCATTGTTAACACTCCAACATAGAGGCACAGACAATGACATTCTCATTGTTCTACATATAGATAAGCAGTTTTCCCACTTGTTAAAAAGGTTATCTTTTCTACAGTTATGTTTTTTGGCATCTTCATCAAGTATCAGATGATTATATACATGTCAATTTGTTGGTGTGTCTTCTATTTGTACCATTGTTATATGTGTCTGTTTTTATGCCAACATCATGCAGGTTTTGTTACTAATAGCTCTGTAATATAAGTTGAAGTCAGGTAATGTGATGTCTCCAGCATTGCTCATTTGATTTAGATGGTTTTGAATATTCTAGACCTTTTTTCTCCCAAATGAATTTTAGTAGTGTTTATTCTAATTCTGTGAAAAATGTCATTGGTGTTACGATGGGGATTATAATGATAATGTATATTGTTTAGGGTAGTATCACAATTTAACAATATTAATGTTTTGTATTTATGAACTTGAAAGTTATTTCCATCTTCTAAGGTCTTCAGGTCTTCTTCAATTTTTTTTAATGTTCTATAACTTTGTAATATAGAGGTCCTTCTTGATTAGACTTAATCTGAGTTTTTTTTTTTCCCTACTGTGAATGAGAATGTTTTCCTGAGTTTTTTCTCAGTAAATTTATTACTATTAGATACGTGTAGCACTGATTTTTGTATGTTGATTTTGTAACCTTCTACTTTGCTCAATTTGTTTAATAGGTTTGTCAGGCTTCTTGTGGAAATTTTTATATCTTCTAAGTATGGGTTCATATCATCTGCAAACAGTGATAATTTGATGTCTTTATTTCCAATTTTTATCCCTTTTATTTCCTTGTCTTGCCTAATTGCTCTTTCTAGAATTTCTAGTATTTTATTTATTAGTAGTGGTGAGAGTGGAATACTTTTCCTATTCTGGGCATTAAAGGAAATTCAGGATTCACTATGATGTTTGATTTGAGTTTGTCATATATAGCCTTCATGATGTTGAGATATGTTCCTCCTACCCTTAGTCTCTTCAGTGTTTGTATCATGAATGAGTGCTGAGTTTTGTGGAAGACTTTTTTCACCTAATTACAGAAAATAACAAAATGAGTTTTGTCCTTAATTCTATTTATGTAATGAATTACATTTATTGATAAGCATATGTTAAATCCTTATTACATTCCAGAGATAAAATCAACATGATGATGACACACAATCCTCATGATATGTTGTTGAATATGATTTTCTTATATTTTATTATTTTTCTTATATTTTATATTATATTTTCTTATATTTTATTATATTTTATTAAGTGTTTTACATCTAGGATCATCAGGGTAATGGTCTATGCTTTTCTTTCCTTGGTGTGTCCTTATCTAATTTTGGCATAAGTGCAATATTGGATTCATAGAAAGAATTTGGAATCTCTATTTTATACAATAATTTGATGAGTATTGGCATGTATTCTTCTTTAAAGGTCTGATACTTTTCATCTGACAATCCATCTGGTTTAGTACTTTCCTTTTTGGGAAGGCTTCTAATTATTGCTTTTATCTTATTGCCAGTTACTGGTCTAATTAGGTTTCTATGTCTCTGTGATTCTAGACAAGTACATCTATAAATGTATCAATTTCTTCTAGGTTTTCCACATTTATTGGTTTATAAGTTTTCAAAATAGTCCCTAATGATCTGCTGAATTTCTGTTGATGTCTGCAGTGATTTATTCTTTTCATCTCTAATTTTTTTAATGTGTATCTACTCTGTTTTTCTTTTGGTTAGTTTGGTTAAGGATTAATCAATTTTGTTTATTTTTACAAAGATCCAACTCTTTATTTCATTGATCCTTTGTACTTTTTTTTAAAATTCTCAATGTCATTGATTTTTGCTCTGATCTTGTTTTCTTCCTTCTACTGATTTTGGAATTAATTTGTTCTTGTTTTTAGAGGACTTTAAGATAAATCTTTAGATTGGTTATTTGAGATTTTTCTGATTTCTTTATGCAGATACTCAGAGCTATAAACATTCCTGAGAACCACTTTCTTAGTTTCCCAGAGATTATGATAACTTCTACCAATATTTTTGTGTGATTCTAAAAATTTTAGAAATTGCTTCCCAGAATTCTTCTATCACCCATTTATTATTCATAACTCTATTCTTATTTGTGAGTGGTGGTGCACACTTGTAATCCCAGAGACTTGGGAGTTTAAGTCAGGAAAATCGTAAGTTCAAGGCCAGTCTCAGCAACTAACTAGCGCCTAAGCAATTTAGCAAGACACAGGCTCAAAATTAAGATATAATAATAAAAAGATCTGGGGATGCAACTCAGTTTTAAAGTGCCCCTGGGCATAATCCTAGTGCTAAAACAAACAAAAAAAGTACATTCTTTAATCTCCATGTGATTATATAATTTCTGTAGGATATTTTGGTTTTTATTTCTAATTTCATTCCATAATAATCAAGTAAAATGCAAGGAATTATATCTTGTATTTTGTGTTTGCTCAGATTTGCTTTGTGGTCTAAAATATGTTCTATTTTGGAAAAGTTTCCATGAGCTGCTGAGAGGAAAGTGGATTTGTCTATTGTTGAATAAAATATTCTATAGCTGTCTATTAAGTACATTTTGTCTATAATAATTTGCATAGACAAAGTCTTTATTGAGTTTATATCTGGATGACCTATTTCTTGGTGAGAAGACGTGTGTTGAAACTACATAGTATTATAGCACTACACTTTATCTGAGTCTTTACTTTGTGTTCTTTTGTAATTAACTGTGACAATGTTTGAGGTACAAATAATTACTATGATTATGGATTTATGGATTATTCCCTTTACCAGTATGAGGTGATGTTTTTCTTTCTTTTGTTCAATTTTGACTTGAGGTCTGCCTTGTTGGATATAAGAGTAGCTACCATGCTTGATTTCAATTTCCATTCTCATAGTTTATCTATTTCCTTTCTTTCACTTTCTATCCGTGGCTCTCTTTGTCTGTAAGATAAATCTCTTGCAAACAACATATAGTTGGGACTTGTTTTTTAATCCATTCTGCCAGTCTATGTCTTTCAATTGTCGTTGAAACCATTACATTCAGTGTTATTATAAAGATATGTGTTAATTCTTTCAATTTTGATTTATTTCTAATATTTAATTTCACCCTAATTCTTTTTTTTCCGTTTGCAGTTTTATTACTTACTGATATTTAAATATTACAATATGATTAAAAACCAAATAACAAAAAATGCCATGTAATTAAAGATTTTACTAGCTTTAAAGAGCATAAATACTTGCATCTCTTCCCAAGGAAGTGGGGAAAAGACATTTCACACTATAGATTTAAATTGTGTGACTACCACCTAATAAAGAATTATATTTTTCCATTTCCATTTTGCAAATAATCTATACACTAGCCCCTAAAATTGTATCTTTATGGAGTAATAAAAAAACAAGTACTGTTGCATGAGAATTTCATTTTTATATCATTCAATAGCTTTTTATTTTCTTTTTTTATTTAATTTTTTGATTCATTGAACACAAATGGAGTACAGCAATTGTTTTTCTGGTTGTACACAAAGTAGAGTCACCCCATCTGTGCATTCATACATGTACACAGGGCAATGATGTCTGTCACCCTAATTCTTATTTGCTTTTCTACTGTTCATATGGGATTTGTTCATTTGTAAGCTCTGGGCTACTATTATTACTATTATCTCCTCTATGTGAAATATTTATTTAATTTCTTAGTCATCATGAATTCTTTCAGTTTCTGTTCATCTTGGAAGGCTTTTATTTCTCTTTTAATTCTCAAAGGTAGTTTTCCTGGATGTAAGAAACTTGGTTGACATTTTATTTTCAGATTTTGAGTACATGATTCCAAATCCTCTGAACTTTAAAGTTTGTTCTGACAAAACAGAAGTAATTTTGATAGGCTTACCTCTAAATGTGACCTGGCATTGTTCTCTTGAGGGTTTTAAGATTTTATATGCATACATACATACACACACCCACACAAATATATGTGTGTGTGTGTATATATATATATATATATATATATGTATATATATATATATATGGCACTTTAACTTTAATGTATTCTTGAGAGGTTCTATTTTGATCTGGTCTATTTGAGGATCTAAATGTTTCCTGTATTTGGATATTCTTCTCATTCTCAAGATTTGGAAGTTTCTCTGTTGTTATTGCCCAGAAGTTACCCATCCCATTCTCCTGCATCTCATAACCCTTCTCAATTCCAGTGATTCTTAAATTTGTTAACATAATGTTGTCCCATAGTTCTTTTATATTGTGTTCATGGTTACTTGTTTTTGTTTCTTTAATACTATTAGCATGTTTTAGGTCAGCCACTTTATCTTCCATCTCTGAGAGTCTGTCTTCAGCATTGTCTACTCCGTTAGAAAGACTTTCAAATGAGCATTTTATTTAATTTATTTTGTCTTTCATTTCCAATATTTCCATTGAGTTCTTTTTCGGCATCTCTCTCTTCTTATTTCTTATGCATATCTTGTTCTTAATTACTTAATTCATTGTTATTTTTCTACATTCTTGTGGAATTCATTGACCATTTTTATAATCATTCTTTTGAATCATTTATCTGATATTTCATTCACTTTCATATCTTTGGAGTCGCTGCTGGTGAATTATCAATATTAGAAGATGTTGTATTGCCTGAATTTTTGTATTTCTTATATGCCTGTGTTGAGTTTTATGTGTCTTTTGAAATGAGTTCTCTTCCATTCTTTTCTGTGGAGTTTGTTCAGGCACAACCTTCTCTTCCCAAAGTGTCCTAAGGTGATCTAGATTAAGACCTTTCATAGTTATGGTATCCTCAGCCTTTGTACCTTTGTAGTAATTCCCTCTCTTTCTCTCTCTCTCTCTCTTTTTTTTGGCTGTAGGAGTAGATGCACATGATTAGTACCTGAGGACCTACAGGAACCTATTCATTCCTACCTGGGATCTAGTCCTTAGTTTGGGGGTTTTGACTCATCTGTTATTTGTATCAAAGTATAGTAATAGTTTGAGGTTAATGTCTATGTGAAACCACATGCACTGTGTTTTGCTTGGGTTTAGTTTAATAGCAGTCTCCACAGTATGATCTTGTGACGTTTTCATGAATTCCAGTACCTCAAAGCAAAGGGGGAAACAAGCAATAGCAATAGACAAAGCAAACTATAGGCAGCATTAAAGTAAATACCTACTTCTTACTATATCATCTACAAGAATAATAACCACAAAAACAGGAATGGTGGGGTCAGCAATTGCCCAAAGCAAACAAAAACAAATAAAGGCACAAAGAAAACCATAGCTTATATCAGGCATTAAAGTAAATATTGTTTGTCAACTCTGTCATCCATAGTACTAATAATTTCAAAAATATACATTATGGGGGCAGAAGTTATATAAAAATCAAATAGCTTTTAAAGATGGTAAAATTACAGTTCATTAAGAGAAAAAAATCATAAGAAGGTAGAAAAAAGTTATGAATATTCAAATATAAATAGAAAGCAGAAGAGATGAAGCAAGTTATGGTTATAAAGAAGGGGGAAAAATAAACAAATGGAGAGATAAAGAGAAAACAAGAGAATTTGGCTGTTGATGTGAGAGAAAGGAAAGAAAAAGGAATAAGAAAAACAAACAAAAAAAAGCAAAATTATAACAGCACTAGCCTTTGTCCAAAGGTAAGAAAAAATAAATATCATAAAAATGCTAAAAGTGAGAAAAAATAAAGGAAATGTCTATGTATATATACCCACAAACAAATCAGCCAGCAAAATACCAAAAAATAAATAAATAAAGAGAGAGAGAAAGAAAAAAAAGGATTTGTAATGAAAAATGAAAAAAATTATCTCCCCCAAGTGGTCAAAACAGTCAGAGTATGAATATTCGCCGCCTATGACTGACTCTCTTTTTTTCCATTTCTTCTTGGATTATGAAAGAGAGAAAGAGGGAGGGAGGGAGGGAGAGAGAGAGAGAGAGAGAGAGAGAGAGAAAGCGAGCGCTCACAAGGTTTGGATGCTGTTAATACCTTCTTTATTTTGGGTTTCTCACCAAGCTGCCAGCTGGAGTGACCTAAAAATGAAGTTTGTTGAAATAGTTCTGTTTCCCTTCCCACCAATATAAGGTAGAATTAAATGAGAAGTACTGTCAATTGTAGTTTTCTGCAGACAGATCAAATCAATGCCACTGCCAGTGCTGTTTTAGAGTATTATGAGGGAATGTCTGTGGCTGGGACTTACATCTAATCAGGCCTTAAGGATTTTGTTGGGTGGTATCTACTCTGGAAAGATTACATCAACACACCAGGCAGATGCCAATCTCTGCAGGGAACCTGATTTTCAGGAAACTTCCAAGAATTGTATTCATGTAGAAGGGGAGCCAACCCTGCACACATTCTGCAGTCAATGAATATAAATATAAATATCCCAGGCTTGCTCCAGTTATGGTTTAGATAGTGTTCCCTGAAAGCTCATGTGTGAGACAATGCAAGAATATTTAGAGAGAAAATGGGTTTTGAGAGCTTTAATCCAAGCCTCTGACAGAAATTAACTGAGCGGTGACTGAAGGTGTGTAGGGTGAGGCTGGAAAAGGTGGTTCCCTGGAGGTGTGCCTTTGGAGTATATTTTTGGTAACTGGCAAGTGGAGTTTCCCTCTGCTTCCTGATCATCATGTGAGCTTCCTTCCACTATACTCTTCAACCATATGTTCTACCTCACCACGTGCCCTGAGGAATGGACCTGGCTATGGATTGAGACCTCTGAAATTGTGAACCCTCCAGATAAACATTTCCTCCCTCTAAAATTGTTGTCAGGTCCGTTAGTCACAGCAGTGAAAAAGCTGAATAAAATATTTCCTGAGTATATCTGCACCCTGTTCAATTTCCCAGTCCTCGTCAGCTGGTCATGTGAACCTCCAGGCACAGAGGGGAAGGAAGTTTCACTCTCTTACAATTACTCACTTAATCTACCTCAATACAATCTTCTCTGTGATTGTTTTATTCACTCTGTGTTAGGTACAAGTTAGAGTCCATGGTAAATACTTGCCAGGACAGTTTGGCAATGTTTGTTATTATCTCCTGGGCTCTGGTAGGAGCAAACTGCAGCATGATCCCTTCAAAATAACTCCAAACTCAATTTTCAACTTTTCAGTTGAGAAATATAGAGCTCTTTTCAAAGAGGAATTCACTGTGTAGTCTCTAGATCAGTTAAGTTCAGGCTGCCTTTGTGATGCACAGGTTATTTTCATTCCTAATTTGTTCATTGTGCTATCCCTCCCCTCTTTAGTTCAATAGTGTCACTACTGCTGCTGCAACCAGTCTGGCTTCAATGATCTCTGGCTCATACTTTGTTAAATGCACCTGAATTTCTAAGTCACTTAGAGACTTTGTGTGATATTGAATTTCAGTGAAATTTCCTGTTTCACCCACCTTGCTGAGAAGCAGTACCTCTGGCTTCTTGAATCTTGAGTCAGAATGCAACTGGAAAGGCAACCTTTCCCTATTTCCCTAACTTTGCTCTTTAAATGCATTATTGTTACTTAAGATTCATAGTTTACATTAATTTCACTTTGTTTTAAATATTATGGCTATTGATATCCTGATGACAGACATCCTCAATTTTAGTAAAATGAAGAATAATTTCTCTGCCAAAAAATAACACGAAATGCTGTGCATAAACAACACTATTTTCCTTTCTTAATACTTGGTAGTCATTGATCTTTATATAATCTCTAGTTTTGTTTTTCCTATCATATACTTAGAATAATACACTGTGTAGGTTTTAGAAATTGACTTATTTCATTTGGTTATATGTATTTATGTTTCTTCCATGTCTTTTCATAACCTGACAGCTCATATCTATTTTTTTTTATTTTTGCTGTGAATAATTAATATTTCATTATCCCTTTGTACCATGATTTATTCATTAATTAGCATACTAAGGGAAACCTTGGTTGATTCCGAGTTTTGGCAATTATAAATAAAGCTCCAATGTACATTTGCATGCAGAGTTTGTGTGAACCTATGCTTTAACCTACTTAGGTAAAGACCAGAAAGCACAATTGCTGGATCATAAGTTATATTTAGTTGTGTAAAAAAGTGTCAAACTGTATTTCTTACAGTTAGCTGTGACAGTTTGTGTTCACATCAGCAGTGAGTATGATCCCCTGTCGCTCTTTATTCTTGTCAGCATTTGCTGTTGTCAGTAGTATTGGATTTGGGCTATTCTGATAAGGGTGTAAGGGTATCCTGTTGTTTTAATTTGTATTTTCCCAATTACATAGGTTGTGAATCATTTTTTCATAGGTCTATTTGCCCCCTTTATATTTTCCTTGGTGTAGTATCTGCTTTGGCCCTTTTTGTCACCTACTTTATTAATTTGTTTTCCAGTTTTATTGAGGTATAATTAACAAATAAAATTTTATATATTTGTGGTATAAAGTAATGCTTTGATAAGTATGCATGTTATAAAATGATTGCAATATTGAAGCTGAATAATATATCACATACTTGTTATAATTTTGTGGTGAGAACATTTAAGATTTACTCTTTTAGAAGTATTCAGGTATAAAATATATTATAATTTCCTATTGTTACCATGCTGTAAAATAGACCTCCAGGACTTATTCATCTTGTCTGATAAAATTTGCCTACTTGGAGCAACATCTCCCTCTTTACCACACTACCCCAAACCCACCCCCATGCCTATCATAATCCCAAAAGACACAACCCCAGATATCATAATACCAGAAGTTGAAATTCTGAAAGTTCAAAATCCCTGTAATTAAAAAAAAACTCTAAAATCTAAAATCACACAAATCATATACCCACATGAATATACTGAACATTGAAATCCTGAAAACCAAAATCCTGAATATTGCAATTCCTATAGAAAAGGGGGTAGGGCTATGCAACAAAGACAGAAAGGGAATAGAACGGCCATGTGATATGGCAGCAACAAAATCTTAATTTAAGCATGCATTAATACATATTGGCATTCATTTCAGATGATAAAATTCCAGGAGCTTTAATATGTGGTAAAGATAAATTTGCCTGAAAAAGCTAATGAAGTTATTGACTAATTAAAAAAATGGTAGGATAGTAAAACACTTAAAAAGCAGTTTTGCTGTTTGATCACTAGTATTGTTTCTGCCACAATTTTATTCTATATATGAGTGCATGCAAATATTTCTGAGCACAATAAATAACACAGAAACATGGCAAAGAAGATGGAAAAATTTAATAGGAGATGTTCATACTAGTATATGTACAGTCAAAGAAAAGTTTCAACAAAAGTTGAACCATGTAGAGAATTAATGTAAGCATAGTTTTCAAGGAAAGTCACGCCTCCAAGAAAGCAAAAACATCAAAAAATCTTCCATCACAATGCAAATTTTCCAAAATACAGTAACTGATTGTAAAATTTGGTCAGATTTTTTTGGATTATTTCTGTGAAATTTCCCATAATTTATCCCTAAATCAAAGTTTGTTTATGCCAAATTTTCTTTTCAATTTTTAATTTCTTTTAATTTTTAAGTTTTTCTAATAACTGTTTTACATTATCACCATTTAAAAATATCTGTTATGCTATGTATTTCTACTCTGTATCAATTCCAACACTGGACTTGAAGGAAAGTCACATATCACTGGTTGCAAGGCCCCTCTAGCCTCAAGTTTGAATTATATAAGACCCAGACCATAGTATGACCAGCTGTTCAGCAGGAACAAAGAATTCTTATCTCTGAAAGAAAATATCAAGCTTATAAGTTTCAATTTATTCTTGAACACCCAAAACTTTAAAGCTGAAATCCCAAAAGATCAAAATCCATAAAGTGTTGAATCCTAAAATATCAAAATCCTGAAAGTATACTCTTTTTCAAAAAGAAATAAAAAATATTTAAAATGTGTGTTTATGTTTTTAAAGGGGGATTTATTTCCTCATTTCTTAAGCTCATTTATCAAACACAGAACCCACGAAGGCAATAAAATTGTGATGGGTATCAAAGACAGTTTTATGCAGGAACTGATATATTCTCAAATTGCTATGAAAGGTACAATTGTGTCAGGTGAGAGATAATTGTGTAGGAGACATAATACCAGTTTTAAAAAACTTTTGTTCCTAAAGGCTAGATAGAGCAAGCTCATAAATAACCATACCACAGACACAATGTGACTAAAACTACAAATGTATACGAAATATTATAAGATGTGAAAAGAAAATGTGCTAATAGAAGGAAATTTAGGAAGTATTTTAATAAGAAGCAAATTATGCTCATATTTGATAGTATCCAAATTATGCTTTCTATTAGAGGCACTTAACTGTCTACACATCTCATTCCCAATGTATGCTGAGAGGCAAATGAACAGGTGAAATTTGATTTTGGATTGAATCACATAAATAATTTCTAAGCTCTTAAGAAATAACATTTCAAGAGTTCATTTGCTATGTTTTAATAACTGGTTGAGTTTACCCCAGAAAACAAACACAAAATAATTTTCTATTTTTTTGTTATTGTATGTATACTTGGAAATCAACATTATTAATGTTATGCAATCTAAATCAATTGGCCGAATCTAGTACAAAATGTGTATAGATGCCAGGCACCGTGGCACATGCTTGTAATCCCAGCACTTGGGAGGCAGAGGCAGGAGAATCGCAAGTTCAAAGTCAGCCTCAGCAACTTAGTCAGGCCCTAAGAAACTCAGTGAAACCCTGTCTCTAAATGCAATACAAAAATAGGGCTGGGGATGAGGTTCAGTGGCCGAGTGCCCCTGGGTTGAATCCCTGGTTCCAAAAAAAAAAAAAAAAAAACTGTGTATAGATGATTAATTTATACCATACTGTAAAGACCAAAATCTCAGAATATCCAATAACATTATTTTGAGTTTTTTTCAATAAACAGTGTTTCAAGTAAGACATTTGCCTTAATCACTGAAATATTTCTTAGATATTCAAATAATCAACATATAAACAAAATGTTCTCTAAGGTCATTAGTGTTTTAAACTCATAAAAAATTTTGTTTTTCATTTATTTAAATTAACTCTGAATTGAATTGCATTACATCTTTTAATTTTGTATACACTAGTGAGGAACAATGATTTCTTCTAGAATATATTGGTCACAGTACAGCAACCTCTTGATTCTATGAGGATGACATTTGAACAATTAAATGGATGAAAGACTATTACTGTCAAGCAAAACTGTCAGTAGTAACTTTTACATAATAAATGCTGCAATGGGTATAAAAAGATATTAATTAGGAAATATCATTTGTGGTAAAGATGGGATATGTTGAGTAATTTTAATCATAGGCCATCAAAATGGGTTTTCACCTATTATCACTATAGATAAAAATCATTGGTTTGGTTTTTATGTTAATTTGATAAAACAGACATTTTTATATTCATTTTACTCTTTTTTATTTGCAGAAAAATTAGTATAACACAAAGATATGCTTTTTATTTTCATGATTTTTTTTACACAGCTTAGTAAACACTGGTGAATTTCTTGTGAGAATTTCTGAATTTGTTACATTTGCCTTCAAGGATTTCCTTTTCCAGGTTTCAAAATATTTGAATTTTTGCTTCATCTAGGATTTTTATTCCCTAAAAAAAAAGGAATTTTTAGGATCCTTGCATAAATAAAATCAACTGCAGCCATGTAGAACAACAACATGTTTGCAATACCATGTTTCAGCTAAATCAAATCAACAAAACTTCACAAAGATTGTAACTGATGTTCCTTATTTTAGAAAATCCAAATTATTTTGAATTATTTCAAGTATCAGGAAAATGATGATTATATTTCAGAGCCTAAAATATTGTTATATGTTTTTAAGCATTAATATTTTAAAAAACAATACATAATCTGTGAAAAATTTCCAAGGTTTAGTTCTAATCATTTTATATAACAATTGGAGAGATCAATAATGGAAAAAAAAGACCAAAAACTGTTTTAAAACTCTTGAGATAGAGAACAATGCTGAAGGCATTCGACTTTCTGATTTCAAGTTATATTGCAAAGTGACCGTCATCAAAACAGTGTAATAATGGCACAAAGATAGAAATACAGACCAGTGGAACAGAATACAAAACATAAATATTAATATGCACAGATATGATCAATTGATCTTTGATAAGAGAGCCAAGATTACACAATTGGAGAAGTATAAATTTTCAACAAAGTGTTTAGAAAATCAAATATTCACACGAACAAAGTGATATTGGGCTCTTAAATTATTCATAAATATCAAAATAAAATTGAGTAAATTGTGTATGTAAGACTTGAAATTATAGATTTCTTAGAAGATGTAGGGAAATATTTTACTGACAATGTTTTCATAATTCCTTCTTAGATATGACAACCCAAACACAGATAATAAGTGAAAAAAGAACAAGTTGGGCTCTATCAAACTAAAATTTCTTCAAATCTAAGAAAATAATCAACACAATGAAAAAGCATAAAATGAGGGGAAATATTTGCAATCTAGATAAGAGATACAGGGTTAATATCAAATTTATGTAAAAAATAAATGTGTGTATGTATGTGAGTAATATGACAGGAACAAAAGAATAAAAGTCAAATAAGCATTAAAAAAACAGGCAAAGAAATTTTGTAGTTACATCACCAAATGAAATCAACCAAATGACACTGTATGTGTGCATGAATATGCCCAAATCAATCCCAATTATATGCATAAGTATAAATCACATATATGTGTGTGTGTGTGTGTGTGTGTGCGTGTTTGAATAAATAAAAGGAATCCCAGAAAAATAGAGGAAAGGGATGTGACAGAGAGGAAGAGAGAGTAAGAGGAAGATATGGGAAATGAATTAAAGTAGACTGTTATGTGCACATATGAAGATGTCACAATGAACCACACTGCTATATATAATATAAAGAACTAATAAAAATTTCAGGTACAGATGCCCATGTTTTCATTTTTATTGACTAAATACCTATAAATATGGATTTCCAAAATCATGAAAGATGTGGATGTTTAATTTTAAAAGAACTCTGCTCCCAGTAAAAACTGCTTTCCAATGGGGTGGTACAATTTTGCATTCCTACAGCAATATCATGAGTCCCAGTTGCTCCATATCCTTGTAAGGAATGACTGTCAGCACATTTTTAATATAAATCATGTTAATAGCTACATAATAGTATCATATTGTGATTTTTATGTCCATTTCTCTGCTGAATGCAGATGTTAAGGATCTTTTTAATTGCTTACATGCTACTCAAAACATTTTAAAAAGAATATATATATTTAAGTGTTTAATAAAATTTTTATTGGTGGTTTTCTTTTCTTAAATGTTGATTTGTGACAATTATTTATATATTCTGATCAAATATGAGCTTGTTTTGCAAAAGTTTACCTATGTCAGTAGTGACCACAATGGAAATATTACTAAGCTTCCATATTTTAAAAAAAACAACAAAGCAAAACTACCATATGAGCTATGAATCCCACTTTTAGATATATATCCAAAATAATGGAAAAAAAATTGTTTTGAAGAGGTGTTTGTATTCAGAATATTCATTGTAATATCTTTTACAATAGCCATAGGTGAAAATAATCCAAATGTTCATTGGTTAATAAGTGCAAAAAGAAGTATTACATATACCCACAGTGGAATATTATTCAGCATAAAAAAATGAAAGAAACATTGTCATATGAAACAATATCAATGAACCTGGTCATATTATGGTAACAAACTAAATCAGTCATGTAAGGGACAAATACTACATTTTGCAACTTAGTTTTATTAATTTTATTTTACTTTTATTATTATTTATATTAGTTCTTTTTAGTTACACATGACTTTAGTATTCATTATGACATAGTTATAAAAATATAGAATATAATTTGCTCTAATTCCATACCTGATACTTCCCTTTTCCTTCCTCTCCTTCTTCCCACTATTCCATTCCCTCTACTCTACTGATCTTTCTACTAATTATTTATAGGTTTTTTTTTTTTAATTAGTGCCATTCTAACTTGTATGAAGTATGCAAACCAAAACTTAAAGGCAATAAAGCAAGTTGGTGCTTTCCAGGGTCTGAGGGAATGGACAAATGGTAAGTTGTTGTTCAGTGGTTATAACATTTCAGTCATGTAAGATGAAAATTTTGGAAATAGGCTATACAAAATATACATGCAGTAAGCAACACCAAATTGTGCATTTGAACATTTTTTAATATTTATCTTGTGTTAAGTGTTGAATGCTAATTATTCTTGCCACAAACACACACAAAAAGATAAGATGAAACCCTTAGTGGTTATGGGTATGGACAAGTGCATTAATTGCCTTAATCATGTTGATGATTTCTTGAGTATGTTCACATATCCATTATTATTGTTTGGATGTGAGATGTTCACCAAAAGCTCATGTGCGAGACAATGAAAGAAGGCTTAGAGGTGAAATGATTGCATTATGAGAGCCTTAACCCAATTGATGAATTAATCCCCTGATAGGGATTTACTGAGTGGTAACTGAAGGCAGGTAGGGTGAGAAGAGGTAGGTTATTTGAGTCTTGCCTTTGGGGTATATATTTTGTATCTGGTGAGGCAGGTCTCTCTGCTTCCTGGTGTGATCTCCTGAGCTGCTTTCCTCCTCCACACTCTTCTGCCTTGATGTTCTGCCACACCTCAAGCCCTAAGAAATGGAGTCATCTGTCTATGGACTGAAACCTCTGAAACACACACCTTCTGAGCCCCAAAATGAACTTTTCCTCCTTAAAATTGTTTGTGTCATATCTTTTGGTCATATCAGTGAAAAATCTGACTAAAACATAGATACTCATCAAGTTAAAAATTAAAAACATCAAATTAAAAATATGTATCTTTACATACTAATTATAATTTTAAAATCTGCTTGAAATTAAAATATTATTTATATAGTTGTGATCTTATAGCTACTGCTTCTAAAAAGATTAATCAATTTTTATTTCATTAATTTTTTTACCAACAAGGTGTCAGTTCAATATAATCAATTTTTCTCAAATTTAAAAATTTAGTGACACCAAACTTATGAGTCCATATATTGTGTATTAAAGCTTGATTTCACTTCTACTTACAAGCTATAAGTCATTGAAGTATTTCAAATTTATTTAAATTCAATAGATCTCATATAGAACTGATGCAGAGTACAGGTAAACATGTGAAGAGCTTGTCATTCTTCCCTCCCATCTTCATAAAAAGAAAAAAAAAATCTGAAAAATCTGAAAAGCAACAATCTTTTTTTATCCATCAAAGAATAGTTGTCAAGGTAAAAATCTCAACCTTGAAAATTAGAGATATCTGTAGATACAGAGATTAGGTAGATACAGAATGTATTCTTCCAAAGAAAAGAACATAAAACTGTAGTCAGTATGAGAAGTAAAAAATTCAGCATGTCTCAGGCTTAAAATTCCTTCCACAATTTGTAAATTTTTCATCTAGGTCCTTACCATGAAATAGCTGTGCAGATAATATAAAAGTCTCCTTATGCTTCTAGGATAGATAAGAAAAATTTTTTTGAAATATGCTAGAACATTGCATTCTCCTCAACAATGTTGTATTATTCAAGGCTCCATAGGAAAATAGAACCAATAGAGCGTATTTAGACCTAAAAGTAATTTATTATGGGAATTGGCTCATTCAATTGTCAAAATCATGACATTGGAGAACAGAAAAGCCATCAATTTAATTCAGTCCCAATTACCTAAGAGCAAGTGCACTGGTGGCATAACCTCCAGTCTGAGACAAAATAGCTGAGTAAACTTGGTGTGTGTATAAAAACCCGAGTCTGAAGGCTCAAGACACAGTAGTTATGACGTCCAAGGGAAGTTGAACATCTTGGATCAAGAAGAAAGAAAAGAAAATTTACCTTTCCTCTGAGATTTTTTTATATTTGCATCAAGACATTGAATAATGCATGCTCAAATGGATGGAAATGCAACTTCTTCACTCAGTCTCCTGATTCAAATGAAAATTTTTACCAGTAAATATCCACAGAGACTCGCTTATAAATAATGTTTTATTAGTTATTTGGGCATCTGTTATTGCAGTTAAGTTGACACCAAAATTAATCATCATTCATCACCCATCCAATGCAAACTTACTACACATATGTGCCTCCTTAACCAATACCTGTTAATCTCCAAATAAGGACAATAACAAGGTCATAATTCTGCTTAATGTAGTGCTTAGTTAGCTTTTTTGTGACTGCAACCAAAATACCTAAGAAGAACAATTAGAGGAGGAAAATATTATTTGGGGTGCATAGTTTCTGAGGTCTCAGTCTGTAGACACTCAACACCATTGTTCTGTGCCTGAGATGAGGAAGAACATCATGGTGGAAGGGTATGGCAGAGCATATTGCTCAGTACATGGCACTAGGAAGCATAGAGACTCTCCTCGCCATAGAGAAAATATAAGCCCCAAAGGCACACCTATAATGACCCACCTCCTTAACCTACTTACTGATTGCCTACTGTTACCACACAGGTAATGCCTATCAGAGGATGAATGCACTAATTAGCCAAGTTCTTATAACCCAATTGTTTCACCTCTAAATTTTCTAGCATTGTCTCGCACATTAGCTTTTGGGGGATACCTCACATCTAAACCATATCATTTTACCCCAAATCCAAAAAGTTCATGCCCATCTCACAGTGAAAAATACATTTAGTCAAATTCCAATGGTCCCCATAGTTCCAGGATTGCCCAAAAGTCCAAATAAAAGGTCTCTTTTGAGATTCAGGGAAAATTTTTAGCATGAGCCCCTGTGAAAATCAAAAGTATGCTACATATATCCAGTATATAAAGGCATGGAGTAAACATTTCTATTCCACAAGGGAGAAATAGGGGCATAGGGAGAAAGGATAGGACCAAATCAAGACCACAATTCACCTTAGCAAACAAGTTCTATTGTTCATGTCCGACTCTGGTCCACATTGCATTCTAACATTAACTCCAAAGGGCTTGTGTAGCTTCATACCTATGGCCTTACTGTTGTGCCCATAAAACCTGACAAGAATAATTAGAGGCAGTAAAGTTTATTTGGGGCTCACATTTTCAGAGTTCTCAGCCACAGATGGTCACCAGTCACCATCCAGTTAATTTTCAACAATTTCAAAACATGCTTCTTTCAAGTCCCTGGCCATCTACCAAACCATTGTTTATAGCCCATAAATTAGTATAAAATTATCGCGAATCCCTGCCCACAGTGAGACGCGACACGTAGGCTGGTCAGAAGCTTTATTCACACGATGGCCATCTTGTTACAGAATCTTTCTTCTTCCTCCCCCAACAGGGAAGTAGTGCAGTATATATATGTGGCAACGACCAATCAGGGAGCTGTCCACGAGGTTAGCTCGTGGACTGCAAGCTGCATGGAGCCTAGACACTCAGTGATCACGCACTGAGCATGCAGAAGTCTTGGCCAATGGCGAAGACTTCCACATTAGCCTGGGGCCCGGGGCACCCTGACAGGCCAGCGTGGAGGGCGAGACGTGAGGAGGGGGTCTGGGCCGGCCCGCCTCCTCACGTGGCCTCGGGACCCGGCCAGACACGAACATCCTGTCTGTGAGCAAACCCACCCACCCTTCAGAAGGTGGGGGGGGGGGGGGGGCCCGCCCCACTAGGTCCCGGGGGGGTGCTCTCCAAGGCCCCGCTGTGGCTGTGCAGCAGCTGTCTCC
>JAJEJO010000488.1:615843-626764 GCA_020662805.1 Glaucomys volans
CTCAGTCCATGTGCATGGTATGCTTTTTCCCAAGCTTTCATCTTTAGTCTGTGGGCATGTTTTTCCATTAGATGAGTCTCTTGAAGGCAGCATATTGTTGGGTCTTTCTTTTTAATCCAATCTGCCAGTCTATGTCTTTTGATTGATGAGTTTAAGCCATTTACATTCAGAGTTGTAATTGAGATATGACTTGTATTTCCTGCCATTTTAGCTGTTTTGGGGTTTTTAGCTTAACTTTGTTTCTCCTTTGATTGACTCCTTCTTTAGGGCAATTCCTCCCCATGTTGACTGAGATTGCTGTTTTTTGTTTCTTCCTCTTCGAATATTTTGTTGAGAATATTCTGTAGGGCAGGCTTTCTCTTTGTGAATTCTTTAAGCTTTTGTTTATCATGGAAGGATTTTATTTCGTCATCAAATCTGAAGGTATGTTTTGCTGGGTATAAGATTCTTGGTTGGCATCCATTTTCTTTCAGAGCTTGAAATATGCTGTTCCAGGCCCTTCTTGCCTTTTGGGTCTGGGCTGAGAAATCTGCTGATATCTGTATTGGTTTCCCCCTGTAGATAATCTGATGCTTTTCTCTCGCAGCCTTTAAAATTCTATCTTTGTTTTGTATGTTAGATATTTTCACTATAATGTGCCTTGGTGTGGATCTGTTGTAATTCTGTGTGTTTGGTGTCCTGTAAGCCTCTTGTAATTGATTTTCCATCTCATTCATCATATTTGGGAAGTTTTCTGATAATATTTCCTTGAACAGATTATTCCTACTCTTGGTGTCTATCTCTGTGCCTTCCTTAATCCCAATAACTCTTAAATTTGGTCTTTTCATGATGTCCCATATTTCTTGGAGGTTTTGTTCATGATTCCTAACCATCTTCTCTGTTTGTTCAACTTTGTTTTCAAGATCAAATATTTTGTCTTCATTGTCTGAGGTTCTGTCTTCCAGGTGATCTATTCTGTTAATTATGCTTTCTATTGAGTTTTTAACTTGGTTTATTGTTTCCTTCATTTCCTTGTTTCCTTCAAGGATTTCTGTTTATTTTTTTCTCCGAACTTCTATCTCTTTATTGAAATGATTTTTTGCTTCCTGCAATTGCTCTATTAGCTGATTATTCATAGCCCAAATCTGCTCTCTGGTCACATCATTCTCTTCTCAGATCATTTTAATTATGAACATTCTGAACTCTCTTTCTGTCATTCCTTCTACCATGCTGTCTTTGGGTTCTCTTGATATATCATCTAGGTTTGTTTGGGACACTTTCTTCCCGTGTTTTCTCATGTTTCTCGTATATCTTCCCTTCTAGTAGTGCAAATCAGAGGGATTGCAATTTCCCTGTAAAGACTTAAAGTGTCCCTGCAGATTTCCAGTAACTCACCTGATGTTTGAGAGGTGCTTGATCAAGCGGTGACCCAAGAATGGTGCTGTCCCACTACCTCCAGGTTGGGAATGATCAATGCTTCTGGGCAGAGGCAGCCTGGTGTTGATAGACAATCAGATATAGCAAGGTGCTAGACCCTGGGCCAGGGTGTGAACCTGGGCACTAGACCAAGTTGGGGTGGTGTCACAGAACTGTGCTCAGTGATGGAGACACTGGGCTTCAGAGCCCAGGCAGGCCTGAACTCCTCGCTGGGGGCTCAGTCGGTGGCAGGTGGTCACTCTCTGTCAGGGAAGCTGTAAAATAGCGCAGAAGGGTCTAAACTCCCCGCTGGAGCTGACGACTCCCTCTGCTCCAGGACAGATCTCTCCAGGAGCCGCAACGCCCTGTCGCCACTGGAAGACCAGAGCTCAGCTCTGAGGACTCAGGCAGCTGAAGATCGAGGCCACTTCTTGATACTACCATCTTCTAGAACCAGAATTGTCCTGTGTTTCAGAATCAGTAATACTGCCTTGAAATTTTCCGTACTTTCTTTTTCTATTTATGTTATTTTATGTATTTATTCATTTTACTGGTTCTTTTCAGTTATAAATGACAGTAAAATTTATTCTGACTTATTATAAAAGCATGGAATATAATTTGTTCTAATTCAGTCTTCAATACTTTCCCTTCCCCTTCCCTCTTTCTTTTCCTTCCTCCCTCCTCCTGATCACTTCCCCATACTTTTCAGATCTTTCTGCTATTTACTTATAGTTTTTTAAATTAGTGTCTCGTGGATGTATATGATGGAGAGATTCACTGTGGTTTATTCATATATGTACATAGGAAAGTTAGGTCAGATTTATTCCACCATCTTTCCCTATCACATCTCTTCTCCCTTCCCTTTATTCCCCTTTGTCTTCTCCACTGACCTTCCTTCTATTCATTTTTTTTATCCAACCCCATCATATTTTGGATTAGTTTCTGATATCAGTGAGAACATTTGGCCTTTGGCTTTTGGGGACTGGCTTATTTCACTTAGCATGATAGTTTCTAGCTCCATACATTTACCAGCAAATGCCATAGAGTCATTCTTCTTTATGGCTAATACACTATTGTGTATATATACCACATTTTCTTTATCCATTCATCTGTTGAAAGGCACAGGTGGGCTCCATACCTTAGCTATTGTGAACTGAACTTTGATGTTACTTAATTGATATTTATTTTTGACATAGGGCATTTTACTTTGACATTGTTAATTAGCTATAAGGGACATGAATCCTTCTAAGCCACACTCCCACTGACCCACCTCCTCCAGTCATAACCCACCTGTCTAGAGTTACCACCCAATATACTCAAACTAAGATGAATTCATAATGTTACAGCTCTCATAATCTAATGATTTCTACTATGAACAGTCCTACATTAACACAGGAGTTTTTTTAGGGGGGACACCTCATATCCAAACCACAACAGCTCTCTAAATGTGTTTGTATTTTATTTGTGTTTCTATGTTGTATATACTTAAATTACATAAGGAATGATACTCCAAAACCTGTATGATAATTTATGATATACAGAGAAATTTTTAGTAGTAATTGAGTTTTATTTTTTCAAATAATATCTGGATTACATTTTGCAAAAATAGATTGTCTCCAAATGTCCTATTCCTTTGAAGACATATTAGTAGAACAGACAGTTCACTATTCAAGCAGTTCTATTTAATACAGCAGATGACATTGTTACCAAAAATAAAGCATGTGCAAAAATAGTAAAAAATATCATAGGCATAGATTTATTTTTTATAATTGATTTGAAGAAATAAAGTTGAATTTACATGATTATGCTCTGCATCTGTCAATTCAGCCTTCTGTTCAGAGAATGGAATCAATGCTATTAATGGTTAAAATTAATCTGTAAGATTTTGCTAAAAACTGACTCCCAAAATTTGGGGGTAATATATGTACATATACAAAGAATATTTGCAGTTTGTAAAAAATGAACCACATTAATGGTTAAAGTGAAATTCCTGTATAATTCCATTTAATTCTACTCTGATAATCCACTTTTACTCCTTAGTTCATATGAAAATGACTAGTTCTTCATGGGTGTTGAAATTCATTTATTTCTACTGTATATTAAGTTCATATGTTGACATATGCTTTGATGTTCATCAGATCAGAAAGTGTGATTCTCAGTGATAGGTTTATCTGTAGAGTTCATTGATAATTAAACTGTGTAAATAACATATTTCACTAGACTGCTATTTGAAATTAAAGCTATTGGTTCAACTAATGGATTCTGATATCTGTATATGGCTATGTATATATGTGAGTATACACACATATAGATGATGTATATATGTATGGGTGTGTTTATATACACTTACATGATGTGACTGTGTGTGTGTGTGCATGTGTGTGTGAGACTTCTGTGGAATAAAAATGACATATATCCATACAACTGACAGACTCACAGTAGTGAGGAAGAAACTACAGGTTGATATCAGTACTAGGCAGAATGGAAAGATCTAAGGCAATGGGGGAAAAAAGGAGAAGGAGCACAGAATAAAAATTGTCCAAAATATGACTCTGATCTTCAGAGTATTTAGGTTGAGGTGTGCTCCAAATCATGAATTATATATTCACTTGGGAATAATTACAAAACAAATTCTAAATTTGGGGTTTATAATGAGTGTTCAGTTGTAGGTAAACAAGAAAAGGAATCTTTGTTCACTTCTGTACCAAGTATTGTGCTAAGATTTTCTCCACTAATCTTCTAGACATTCCTGTGAAACAATTATCACTGTCATTTTTTATAGAAAATAAGGATATTAAATAATAGGTCACAGTGTACAGGATTAATAAGTAATAGCAAAACAGATTCAAATCTATATGTTACTCTCTATATAAATTGAGATCCAAGTTCAGATGTTATTAACAAATACCAAAATAATCTCAGCTTAAAGAAAAATGGATGTTTATATAATTGTCTAATGTAAACAATGTAAATGTTTAAATGTAAATAATACAGAGCTAATATGATTGATCCATTAAGGGTTGTTAATATCTTGATGGTCTGCAATCCTCAAACACAGTTTACATCTCTTGGTTTAATTTCTTCAACTCCATCTCTTCTATCTGTATTCTAGTCACTGAGAAGGAAATAAGAGACAGATAAGGCAATCCTCTTCTCTTTAAGGAAACTACTCAGAAGTTGCACACATTCACTTTAATTTACTTGGCCACATCAGCTGCAATACAGGCTCATAAAGATTCTTAGTTGGTGGGCACAAATTCAGTTAAAATTTGGAAATTCTATTATAAAAGGAAGAAAAAGATAACATATACTGGGGAACAGCTAGCATACACAAAAGCCTGTTTTATTTTGTTAAGTGGAAAATTCCCTCTCTAGTCTTAGAAATTTATACATTTTCCTTTGTCAGTCAACGTTATTATTCTTTAGTCTACATCATAACTGAAGAGTTTGTCACAATTCTAATATGGTTTTATTTCCTGATTATCATGAAACTTTCTGGACATTTCTAAAAGAAAGTTGATATAATGGGTGAAAGTTCTCTAAAATTTTTGCTGAAATCTTAGAAGCTTGTGTTTCAGTTTTCAATGAAGATTTTCTCAACTCCTATTGATTAAAGTTAGAAGAATTTATTAACTTACTCTATGGTACCATCAAACTATACATTGACAAACTTTTATATAAGGAAACTTGTACTTCTATTAATACTTCAGATATTTTGCATATTTTTTCAAGTTCTATAACTCTCTGGAGGGCCACAAACGATTGCAATATACATGTAAAAAAACATAATTATTATTCACCTTACAAGAGCTAATGTTCATCCCCTTGGGGTCAAAACAATATACTTTGAGAATGCATATGGTAAAGCAAACTGAAAGTCTTTTTCCATTTAGCTTTCAGTACTTTCAATCTCTCCCCAGTTTAGTTAGGAATTGTTGCTATCACTGCATTGGTTCTGCTAGAAAGACCATATTAATTCCTAATATTCTAGCTTGTGTCTTTTAATTGAATGTGCTAACTCATAAATACCCTAGTTTCTAAAAAATGCTCCTCTTCTTTCTCCTATCTTTGGCAGCTATTATGTACAGGTATAGTTCAATAACAAATTAAGGCAATTAGCTCAGAACTTTTGGTAGACTTAGACAGCAACTTTCCATGAGAGGAAAAAAAGACCTCTCAAAAGTTAAAAAGAGTGGGCTGGGTGCAGTGGCACAAGCCTGTAATCCCTGTGGTTCAGGAGGCTGAGGCAAGAGGATCATGAGTTCAAAGCCAGTCTCAGCAAAAGTAAGGCACTTAAGCCATTCAGTGAGTGCCCATAGCTAAATAAAATACAAAATAGGGCTTGGAAGGTGGTTCAGTGGTTGAGTGCCCCTGAGTTCAATCCTGGGTACCTAAAAATAAATACATAAATAAAAGTTAAAGAGTGGAACTACAGAATTACAAGACAAATTGCCTCCTCAAAATAAATATTGATCCATTAGGCATTACTACTAGACAGTAAATAAGTTAAGTGTATCCACTCTTAAGTCACAGGAGAAATTGTGGTTTATTCTCAAACGAAATACACTGGACAGCTTCCTTATTTTGGAGAGGATCAGGCAACTGAGCTTAATTTTTTTATTGAATTTTCCAGGGATATGAGCTTTTGTGCTTTATTTTTTTATTTACTTTTTGTAGGGCTGGGCTGCCAACACTATGAGTAGCTACTTGCATTGTAGTTTATGTAAATGGTCCCACAGAGCTTTTTAGTGCATATTATATTTAGCTATAAAAGCATTCTGGAAACTCAGGGTCTGCTGTACCAAACTGGTTACAGTGTTATTGAAGATAAAGTGATATAACTTAGGAGACTGGGAAACTACTTATGGCAGAATCAATCATGTTTGTGTGCTCAGAAAATAGTAAGAGCAGACTTAAGATTTGAAAAACATAGGTGATCTGAATTTCAAATTTTTAAAACAATATGTAGACAATTTCTAGGGTTTGGCAAGATCAGTGATCTTCAAATATTTTGCTAGCAGTACCCCCTTAAATAATTTTGTAACCCTGTGTCTTCCCTCACAGATTTCATAAATTGACACCTAACATTTTTGATGAATAGTTTAAATAGTTTCAGAAACATCAATAACTAGCATGTTGTAATATTACGATTGAAAGAAAATTTCACATTACTCTTTTCAATGCAGCAAATGCAATGTTCAGGTTACATTGATATGATACATAATATTCATGTTAAAAAATATATGATATATTCATCTTTAACAGATGCATATTTTATATTTTTCTTCTATCTCACTGAATTTGTATTTTCATAAACAAAATTTTATCCTGCTATTATATATTTTATGTCTGAATATCTCTCATTCTTTGAAACTAAAATATGCCTATAATTTGATTTTTAAATGTTGGCCATAATTATAAGCCTCTAAGGATTAAAGTATTTTATTTTGAATTAAATTATCATTGCCAGAACAGAGAAGGAGGATTCAAGAAGACAGATTAGAATCACCCAACACTTGCTAGCTTCTCCATGTGATAGAATCTAAACTATTGGAATCTAGATGCTTATTGTAGTGGGGGATTGTTGGAGAATGCTGAAGCCCAATTGTAGACAGACACTTGTAGAAAACCAGATACTCTGGAAGTAGAATAGAAGGTGAAACACATCACCCCGGCACCAGTTGCATGAAAGCATGGCTGGGGGTGGAGGTAGAAGTGCCTCCTCTAAAGAGTTACTGGTAAAAGAGAGGAGTCTTGGTGAAGAACACTGGCACAAGATTTGTTACCCTGCAGCAATGTAGTCTGAAAGATAATAAACCTGGGATTTGTATGGTAAATTGACTCTGGAGAAATTCTCCACATTTTCCAGCCTATTTTCATAGTGTTGTAACTGGAAACCATCTTGAGAAGGGCACTGTTGTCTGAGCTTACTGAGCTGGAAGACCAAAGCCCCTGCATTTTCCTGTCTATGAAGTCAGAATTACCCTGTTTCCAATAATTTGTAAGGACACAAGAAAAATAAAATAAAATAAAACAATAGACCAAAATGTATGAAGAACATATATGCAAAAATACTCAAATAATTGAAAATCAAATTTAATAGTACATTAAAAAGTTATACATGATCAACTTGCTTTCACTCCAGGGACACCAGATAGGTTCAATATATACAAATCAATAAACGTAACATTGTACATAAATAAAATAAAGGATAAAATCATGTGATCCTATCAACAGATGCAAAAAAGTCCCTTAATAAAATTCAACAACTCTTCATGATAAAAGCCCAGAACAAATTAGGTATAGAAAGATTATGGCATGGTATTATTAAAGCTACATATGACATGTGCAGAGCCAATATAATACCAAATGGAAAAAAGTACAATCATTTCTTCAAAGATCAGGAATAAAACAGGAGTGTCCACTCTCACCACTTCTATTCAATACAGAATTAGCATTTCTAAGCAGACAACTAGATAAAAGAAATAAGAGTGAAACAAATGGATAAGGAATACAAATCAGAGAAGGAGAGTTCAAATTATCCCTGTTTACTGATGATACCATCCTGTACTTAGAAAACCTCAAGGACTTTACCAAAAGACTCTTAAAACTGATAAATACATTTTGATTAATAAATTAGGAAAGTAGCACAATACAAAATCTGGATTTTTATACTCTAATAATGAACTTGCTGAATAAAATTAATCAGTAAGAGAATCCTTCTTGCAATAACCTAAAAAAATCTAGGTATAAACTTAACTAAGGGGATGAAAGACTTCTACAATAAAAATTACAAAACACTAAAGAAAAATATTGAAGAAGACGCTGGAAGATGAAAAGCCTCCTCTTTTCTTTGATGGAGAGAGTTAGTATTGTCAAAATGGCCCTAATACCCAAATTGATTTACAGACACAATGCAATCCCCATCAAAATATCAATGATCATTTTCAAAGAATTAGGAATAATAACCCTTAAATTTACATGGAATGATTATGAGACCCTGAGTAGTCAAAGCAATCCTATGCAAAAATAACAATGCTGAAGGCATATAATATTTGATTTTAAAATATACTACAGATTCATAGTAGTGAAAACTGTGAAGCTTCAGCTTAAAATAAGATATGTTGACCAAAGGAATAGAATAGAGGATTCAGAACTAAACCCATGGGCTTAAAGCCAACCAATTCTTGATAAAATTGCCAAAAATGTATACTGGAGAAGAGACAGGTGCTCTATCCAATAGTGCTGAGCAAACTCACTTCAAAATGAATCAAAGACCTTATTGTAGGACCTGGAACACTGAAACTACTTGAAGAATACATAGTGGAAACACTCCAAGATATTGGAACTGGCAGAGATTCCCGAATAGGATTCTAATAGCTCAGGATGCAAAAGCAAGAATTGATGAATGGGATTACATCAAATTAAAAGATTTTGCACAGCAAAGGAAACAAATAGCAGACTGAAGAAACAGCATACAAAATGGGAGAAAATATTTGCAAACTGTACTGACAATGAAATAATATCAAGAATATATGGTACATAATAAAAGACACAGAGACAAACCCACACAGGTATAATCAACTAATACTTGACAAAAATGCCAAAAACTTACATTGGAGAAAAGACAACCATTTTAACAAATGGTGCTGGTCCAACTGGTTATCCATATGTAGAAGAATGAAATTAGATGTTTATTTCTCACCCTCCAAAATAAGCAACTTGAAATGTATCAAAGATTTAGGAATTAGACCAGAAACTGTGCAATTCCTACAAGAGATGTATTGTAAACACTCCAGCATATAAGCACAAGCAACAACTTTCACAATAGGATCCCTAAAGCTCAGGAAATAATGTCAATAGTTAATAAGTGGGATGGCATCAACTTAAAATGCTTCTGCACAGCAGAGAAAACAATTAGGAATGAATGTGCAGAAAGAACCTACAGAATGGGAGGATGTTTGATGTCTAAATTATATGAAGAACTGTAAAAACAGCACCAAAAAATAAAATAATCCAAATAATAAATGGGAAAATCAATTAATCAGACACTTCTCAAAAGAATAAATATAAATAGACAACAAATATATGTAAAAATGTTCAACATCTTTAGCATGAGGGTAATGAAAATTAAAAGCACATTGAGATTTGAAGTTTGTCAAAAAAATTTTATAGTGATGTATAATTAAAATTATTTTTTGATTGTATATATCATGAGAAGCACTTTATTTTGTGGCACTGAATATTAAACCCAAGGCCTCACAAATGCTAAGCAAGAATATTACCAATGAGCTACATCTTCAGCCCTACTTTAAGCATTTTTTTTTTTGGTATAGAATTGGAAACAACCTAATTTTTTTTTTAAATGCATAGAATAGAAAAAAAATGTATGAAATGGGAGAGGGTCTGATGGGAAGTCCAGAGGCAACAGGGAGCTCACCCAGTGACTAGAGAGAATTAAAGAGAGATAGGATCTGTAAGAATGTGTCTTTTTGAAGGTCCATGGGTATTCTCCCTTTAGGCTTGTAAAGGTTGTGGATTGGGTACTATAAATAATAGTATAAAGAATATTAATAAGGACAAGTGCCCATTGGTGAATGAAAGGATTGGCAAAACATGGTCTTCACATAGAATGGACATTATTTAGCCTTAAAAGAGAGAGAAATTCTGTCATATCCTATTCCAATGAACTTTGAAGTTATTATGATAAATGAAATAAGCAGTTACAAGGGACCAAATACTGTATAATTACACCTATATGAGAAATGTGGAATTGCCAAATTTGTAAAGACTGAAAGTGGGATGATGGTTGCCAGAGACTGAGTGAAGGAAGGAATGGTGAGTTACTCTTTAATGGGTAAATAGTTTAGAATAATGAAGAAGGTCTGAGGTAGATGATAGTAATGATATTAAAACAATGTAAATATAGTTAATGTCCCTGTACTACATTCTTAAAATATATTATGAGTGATTTTATATTATTTTTCACTAAAATAAAAAAATTAGTCTATATTTTCAACATAACTCTGTTAGTACAGGAAAGCTTCTTTAATAAGGGGTGAAACCATTAATTACAATTATGTAAGGTATGATGAACTTAAGTTTTTATTTTTAATAATGGTATTTTTTTGTTCATGCTAAAAGAATATTCATTTTCTTCAAAGAGAAAAGTTGAGCTAAAACTGCTAATACAATATTAGTTCTAAGGGCAAAAGTGTGATTGACAACAGAATCTCCATCTGCTGTGTCAATCTGTCAACCATGACAAACATGTCAACAGCTATTTACAGGGACTAAGAAGACTAGTGATTGAATGAAAGCACAGTATATCCTCTTGGTCCATTTCCTTATGTCAAAATGAGATATCTTGCTGTATTAGATGACACTGAAAGCAAAAAGATGAATACCATATGTATAGGAAGCAAAGTTGCACTGTCAAATTCCTAGTTTGTACACTTGTAAAGCTAAAATCCAAATCACCTCCTTCTATATGTAACCCAACACTGAAAAAGAAAATATGAGCCGG
>JAJEJO010000488.1:632534-747900 GCA_020662805.1 Glaucomys volans
AAGAAATTACTTCTAGCAGTTTCATATTTGTTTTATTTATATTCTGCATTTTTTACTCCTTACTTTCTCCCTTGCTACCTTCTTTGCTGTTTAGTTTACTTTTGCAGTGTTATATTTAGATTGTGCTCTCACTTTACTTTATATGTATGCTATAGGTATTTTCTTTGTAGTTAATAAGGGGATTGAATCCTAAAACTATAACTTAAATTTATGCAAACATTTAATTACATATAACGCTATTACTATGAAGCTTTATTCCTTTCTATATAATTTATATCAGAAATTATATCTGTATACATTGTTTATGTAATGACATTTTCTTTCATTTTTTTAAAATACTATAGAAATCAAGCAGCTACCAGATTATAATAATGCTGACTTGCCTACTTGCCCTGTATTTATCTTTATTAGAGAACTTTATATATCTATATATCTTTGAATTACTGTCAATCTACCTTTCATTTCATTTGAAAGATTTCTTGAATCACTTCTTACAGTGCTATTTTAAGGATAATGAACACCATCAGATTTTAGAATGTCTTCATTGTACTTTTAATTTTTAAGGACAATTTTGCTGAGATATACAATTCTTTGCTTACAGTTTATTTCTTTATACATTTTCAATATCAGCCAGTTGCCTCCTGGCCTGCAATGTCTCTGATGCAAAAATCAGCTGATTCTCTTCCCTTTTTTATGTTTAGAGATTATAGTAGCCCATTGTTTTGAGATTGTTCCAAACTATTTTTGCAAAGAATATATCTTTGCATATGTACTCACTAAAGCTTTTCTTGACTTTAAATCAGTGCAAATTAATAATCAATGTAAATTAATTTAAATTAATGTATTCATTTAATGTTTTGACAGATTTCCTTGAATGCCAAGAGTTGAAGCTAACATACAAAATAATAGCCACCACCCTGCCAAAACAAGAACAGCTACCACTCCAAGTCTTTGTCCACTGTCTCCCTGCTGGTGAATTCCTTTAATTATTACCTAAGGCTTGGTCTGAGTCTACTAATCATACTTCTTTTAGTCAGCCTTTTTGCTACTGTGACTAAAAGATCTGACCAGAAGAATTTTAGAGGAGGAAAAGTTTATTTAGTAATGCAAGGTTTCAGAGGTCTCAGTCCATGAACAGCAGGTTCCATTCCTGGGGCCATGTTAGCACATGTATCTAACATGTTTTGATCAATTTCTCTCCCCAATACCTCCTTTTATACTCATTTCCTCCCTGAACCCCTTCTTATATCTTAATGATCTCCATTCTAATTTCATAATAACTTTTTGATTTATTCCCACTAGCTTCCACATGTGAAAAGAAAACATAAGACACTTTTCTCTCTGATTCTGGTTTATTTATTTATCATGATACATTATAGTTCCATTCATTTTCCTGCAAAATATAGAATTTTTTTTTCATTATGGCTGAATAAAACTCTTTTGTATATAGATACCACATATTTTATCCATTTTTCTGCTGAAGGAAATGTAGAATGATTCCGCAAATTGGCTATTGTGAATTGTACTATGATAAACATGGGTATGCGTGTATCACTAAAGTATGCTAAGTTTAATTCTTTTGGATAAGTACTGAGTAATGGAATAGTTGGATCATATGGTAGTCCAAATTTTAGATTTCTGGAATCATCATAATAATTTTCATAGGGAGTATACTAATGTAGATTCCCACCAACAGTGTGTAATAGTTCCCTTTTTTGCATCCTCCTCAGCACTTTTGTTATTTGTATTCTCAATGATTGATATTTCAATTGGAGTGAACTGAAATCTCAGTGTACTTTTTATTTGCATTTCCCCAGTAGCTAACAATGTTGAACATTTTTTATATACTTGATCAACATTTGTACTTCTTATTTTAAGTAGTATGTTTAGTTCATTTGTCTCTTTATTGAAATGATTATTTTTTGTGTTAAAATTTTTAAGTTCTTTATATATTCTGGGTATTAATCCACTATCAAAAGAGTAGCTGACAAAGATTTTCTTCCACCCTGTGAGCTTCCTCTTATACTGTTAAGTATCTCATTTGCTGTGCAGAATCTTTTCAATTATTAGCCAGAACAATTAAGCAAGAGAAAGAAATAAGAAATAAGAAGGAATAAAATTATGAAAGTAGTAAAATTACCTCTATTTGTAGATGATATGATTCTATGTTTATAACTCCCCAAAAGTTCTATCGGAAGACTCCTAGAGCTGGTATACAAATTCAGCAATGTAGCCAGGTACAAAATAAACATAGAATAATGAAGAGCTTTACTCTACACCAATAGTAATACAACTGAGAAATTAATGAGGAAAACAACTCCATTCACATTTGCTTTAAGAAATACTTAGGAATAAATCTAATAAAGAAGGAGAAAGACTTTCAAACAGGAGATTACAGAATGTTCAGAAAAGAAAATGAAGAAGACATTAGAAAATGGAAAGACCACCCATGTTTATGGATAGGCAGAAATAATTTCATCAAAATGATCATATAATCTAAAGTGATCTACAGATTCAATGCAATCAATTTTAAAATATCAATGATATTTTTCAGAGGACTCAAAAATATTAAAATTCATGTGAAAGAGCAAAAGACTCAGCAAAGCAAAAGCAATCCTGAACAAAGAGACCAATGATGGAGGCATCACAATATCAGATTTCAAATTATCCTACAGAACCTTAGTATTAAAAACACTGTGATATTGGCAGAAAAATGGACATGCAAACTAATGAAATATAATAGCAGATGCAGAGACAAACTCATATACTTAATGTCATCTGATACTTGGCAAAGGTATTAAAAATATACCTTGGAGAAAAGACAACCTCTGTCACAAGCGGTGCTGGGAAAACTGGATATCTATATGTAGAAGAATAGAATTAGATCCATATCTCTCACTCTGCAGAAATGTCAGTGCAAAATGGATGAAAGACTAGATTTCATACCAGAAATTAGACAATTTCTGGGATAAACTATAGGGAATACAAACACATGGGCAAAGTCAATGTCTTTCAGAATAGGATTCCTACAGTTCAAGAAATAATATCAATTGCCTAGCATGTGTGAGGAACTGGGTTCGATCCTCAGCACCACCTAAAATAAACAAATAAATAAAGATATTGTGTCTATCTACAACTAAAATTTTTTTAAAAAAAGAAAAGAAGTAATATAAAAAAGAAATAACAATTATTACATGAAATGAGATCAAGTTCAAAACGTGTTGCAGTTATATTTATAGGGAATTAGAAAATAAGATGAAATATTTCTGGAAAAATAAAAAAATAATTTATTATTGCATGTAAAAGTTAATATTTCATACTAGGAAATTAATAATAGATTTTCTCTATTCAGGGATGCCCTACCAAATGGCTACAGTACTTGTAAAGAATCAAAATCTCAGCTCCATTTAGAGATTAGTTTTCATCTAGGCACTGGTGTACAGAGCCATATCCAAGAATTCTCAACAGAGAGAGGTAGATTTCCAACTACAAGGAAGGCCAACAAAATTGCCTATAGGCTTCACACTTTTTTATTTAACCTAAGAACTTTGTCTTTAAGGGAAGGGATATATAAAAATATTGTCAAGGCTGGCTTGAGGGACTGGGGTTATGGCTCAGTCATAAAGTGCTTGACTAGCACCATGAGGCACTAGGTTCAATCCTCAGCACCACATAAAAATAAATTAATAAATAAAAATGAGGGTATTAAAAAAAAGCTGTCTGGAGATAAAAATGTAACTTTGGTTGTTTCTCCCTGTGATAATCAGTTCTCTAGAACATAATTGGGCTAATTTTGACAAAATCATGCATGCAAGAAATTTGATTTCAATCCCCATCCCCTCTTTTCCCTCTCCCCGTTCTCCCACACTTCTTTTCCATATTTTACTCCAGCTTGCACATAAAAGAAAAAAACATCTGACCTCTGATTTTTTAAGCCTGGATTATTTCATTTAGCATAATTTTCTCCATTTCTATCCATTATCAGCAAATGACATTATTTCTTCTTTATGACTGAGTAAAACTCCATCATATATATACCACATTTTATTGATTCATTAATATATTGATGGTCATTTGGGTTGAGTACTTAATTTAACTATTGTGAATTGTGCTGCTATAAACATTGAAGGAGCTATATCACTATACCAGCTGATTTAGATCTTTCAATAAAAACTGAGGAGTTGGATAGCTGGATCTAATGGTGGTTCTATTCTTAGTTTTTTGAGGAAACTCCATGCTGCTTTGTAGAGTATTTGCATTAATTGTTGCACTGATTTTCAGTCCCACTAATAATGTATGATTGTAACTTTTGCCACACATCCACACCAGCATTTATTATTATTTGTATCCTTGATAATTGCCATTTGTACTAGAATTAAATGAAATCTTAGTATAGTTTTGCTCTGACTTATCCTGATTGCTAGAGATGTATCACATTTTTTCATATATTTCTTGGCTATTTATGTTTCTGCCTTTGAGAAATTTCTATTTAGTTCTTTTGTTCATTTATTGATTGGGCAATTTGTATATTTGGCATTGAGGCTTTGAAATTTTGCATACATTCTGGGCATTAATACCCTGTGGGAGGAGTAGCTGGCAAAATTTTTCTCCCATTCCATAGGCTCTCTCTTCGCTCTCTTATTTATTTCCTTTGCTGTGTAGAAGATTTTTAATTTGATGCCATTCCACTTATTGATTCTTGGTTTAACTACTTGAGCTTTAGAGGTCTTGTTGAGGTGCCTGTACCTATGTGATGGAGAGATGGCCTTCTATTATCTTCTAGCAGATTCAAGGTTTCTGGTCTGATTCCTAAATCTTTGATCTATTTTGATTTGACTTTTGTGCAGGGTGAGAGATAGGGATCTAGTTTCAGTTTTCTACATATAGCTATCCAATTTTCCCAGTACAATCGCAGTCCCAATTGATAAAAGGTCTGTCTTTTCTCCAAAATATATTTTTGGCACCTTTGTCAAGTATCAAATGGGTATAAGTATATGGGTTTGTCTCTCCATCTTCTATTCTATTCCATTGATTTTCAGGTCTTTTTTAATGCCAATAACATGTTGGTTTTGCTAGTTTGATATCATGTACTATGATGTCTCCTGCATCATCTTATTTGTTGAGAATTACTTTGGCTATTCTGTGTATCTTAATCTTCTAAATGAATTTTACGACTATTTTTTTCTAATTCTGTGAAGAATCCATTGTATTCTGAGGGGAATTACAAGAATGTGTATATTGCTTTTGGTACTATGGCCATGTTGACAATATTAATTCTGCCTATTCAAGACTATGGGGAGGTCTTTTCATCTTCTGAGGTACTCCTCCTTAATTTCTTTTTTCTTTCTTCAGAGTGCTATAGTTTCATTGTAGATATCTCTTACCTCCTTGGTTAGATTAATTCCCAGGCTTGTTTTTTTCTGGGGATGGGAGGAGGTTGAGGTTATTATGAAGGGATTGTTTTCCTGATTTCATTCTATCTTAATCAGTGTTATTGTATAAAAAAGGTATTGATTTATGGATGTTGATCTTGTATCCTGATACATTGCTTACTTTATCAGCTCTAGAGGTCCTATGGTGGGATTTTTTTGGTCTTCTAGTTATAGGATTATGCCATTGCAAGCAGTGATAGGTTGATTTCTTCTTTTCCTATGTGCATCCTTTTAATATACTTCTCTTGCCTAATTGCTCTGGCTAGGGTTTTGAGAATGATATTGAATAAAAGTAGTGACAGAGGGCATCTTTGTCTTTTCCTGATTTTAGAGGAAAAACTTTTAGGTTTTCTTCATTAGTATGATTTCTCATATTTTGGATTTCTCATATTTAACCTTTATAATGTTGAGGCAAGTTCCTTATAATAGTTTCTCCAACATTTTTGACTTGATTGGGTGCTGGATTTTATCAAAGGCCTTTTCTGTGTTTATTGCAATGATCATATGATTCTTGTTCTCAATTGTACTTAATTGGTGAATTACTTTCACAGATTTCCATATGTTGAAACGACCTTGTATGCCTGGCATGAATCAACTTGATTATGGTGTATTGTTGTCATACAGTACACCATAATGTGTTTTGGCAATATTTTATTAAAAGTTTGTGTATCTATGTTTATCAGGAATATTGGTATGTGTTTTTCTTTCCTAGGAATATCTTTATCTGATTTTCTAACCAGGATAATACTGGATTCAGAAAATGTGTTTGTGAGTGTTCTTTCTCTTTTAATTTCATGGAAGAACTTGAGAAAGATTGATAGTAGTTCTTCTTTAAAGTTCTGATAGAACTCAGCTGAAAATTCATCTGATCCTGAGCTTTTCTTGGTGATAGGCTTTTAAAATTGCCCTTTCAGTGTCATCATTTGGTATTGGTTTGTTTAAGTTTTCTACATCTTCTTAGTTCAATTTGGGTAGGTCATCTGTGTCTAGAAATTTGTCAATGTGTTCTAGATTTTGCAGTTTATTGGAGTATACCTTTTCAAAATAGTGTTTAATGGTGTTCTGAATTTCAAAAGTATCTGTGGTGATATCTCCTTTTTCATTCTGATTTTATTTAGTTGGGTGTTCTCTCTCTTTCTTTTGGTTAGTTTGGCTAGGAGTTTAAGAATCGTATTTATCTTTTTGAGGAACCAACTATAATTAATTTCGGATATGATTCTTATTATTCCTTGTTTTCTTATGATTTTGTGGCTAGTTTTTCTTTTTCTAAGGCTTTGATATGGAGCATAAGCTTATTTATTTGGAATCTCTCAATTACTTTTTAATGTAGGCATTCAATTTAACAACATTTCCTTAATACTGTTCTCATACTGTCCCAAAGATTTTGATATGTTTTCTTTCATTTTTATTTGTTTCTAAGAATTTCTTGATTTCTTCTTTCATTTCTTCATTGATCCATTATTCCTTTGAAAGAGTATTGTTTAATTTCCATGCGTTTGTGTGGTTTCTATTATTTTTCTTACTGTTGATTTCTAGTTTCATTCCATCATGGTCGAATAGGATGCATGGATTTATATCTACCTTTTTATATTTGCTAAGACTTATGTTGAGACCTTGAATATGGTCTATTTTTTAAAAAGCTCTTTTATCTGCTAAAAATAAATTGAGTTAAGTTGTTTTGGAGTGAAATATTCTGTCGATTCTATTAGGTTCATTTGATTTACAATATTATTTAGGTTGGGCATATCTTTATTTTTTCTATTCTTTGATTACCTATTTATTGGTGATAAGTTTCTGTTGTAATCACACAATATTATTGCATCGTCTTCTGTCTATAATTTAAAGTTGAGGAAGATTATTTTAATGTAACTGGAAATTTGGAACACATACATTTACTATTTTTATATCTTCTTGTTAGAGTGTTCCCTTTACCAGGATGTAATGGCCTTGTTTGTCTCTTCTGACTAATCATTGCTTAAAATAAGATTTTTCAGAAGACAATAGCTACTCTAGCCTGTTTTTTCAACTTCATTTGCACAGAATATTTATTTCCATTATTTTACTCTCAGTTTATAAGTATCTGCCTATGAGACAAGTCTCTAGCAAACAGCAGATAGTTGTATCTTTTTTCCCCATCCATTCCACTAATCTATGCATTTCAATGAGGAAGTTGAGACCATTTACATTCGGTATTATCATGGATATGTTTTTGTGGTATGTAGGCATTATGATTTTTTGTTATATTTAATGGTCTTGATTCTCATTTAACTGATTCCATTTCTATTGATCTTCATTTTTTGATGTTTGAGGATTTGTTTTTGCATTCAATTTACCTTTGAGTATTCTTTGCAGTGTTGGCTTCGTACTCTGGTATTCTTTTAGTTTATCCTTGTTATAAAAATTTATTTTTTTCCCATCAAATATAAAATAGAATTTTGCTGGATATAGCAATCTTCACTGGCAATTGTTTTCTTTTAGGGCTTGGAATTTCCCATTCCAGGTTTTCTTTCATTTTAGTGTCTGGGGTGAGAAATCAAAAATGAGTCTTATTTTTTTCTTCCAAATGTGAACTGATGTTTTTCTCTTATAGCTTTTAATATTCTTTCCCTATTTTCTGGGTTAGGCATTTTGATTATAATATATCTTAGAGAATTTCTCTTATGATCAGGTTTATTTGGGGTTCTATATGCCTCTTATATATGTATGTCTGTCTCATTTATGAAGTGGGAAAATTTTTCTGGGACTATCTCATTGAAAATGTTCTTAGTGGCTTTAGCTTATACTTCCATGTTCTCTTGTATTCCCATGATTCTCAGGTTTGATCTCTTGATGTTGTCCCATGTTTGTTGTATATTCTGATCATGTTCTATTACTTTTTATCCTTATTGTATTCCATGTACTAAATTCATGTATCCTGTCTTCAAGGCCTGAGGTTCTGTCTTCAAGGACTGAAGTTCTAGTTCATATAAAATGTAATCTGTTGATGATACTGTCAAGTAAATATTTAATTTGATTTGTTGTATCTTTCATTTCCAGGAATTCTAATTGGCTTCTTTTCCACATTTCTATTCCTTTGTTGAAATGTTTTTTCATCTCCTGAACTTGGTCTCCTAAAACATTTCTTAGATCTTGTTTTAGTGAATTATTTTAATAATCAGTTCTGCATAATGTTTCTCTGGAATTTTATCCACTTCTGTGTCTGTGGGATACTTTACTGAGGGTTTTCAATTTTGGTGGGAGAGTTTTGCTTGTTTTTTATGTTTTTAGAGGTCCTGGATTTGCACATCAATTGAAGTGGATTCCCCTTCTCATTTTATGTGTGTCCTTACTTGTGTATTTCTTTTTTATTCTATAATTTCTATCTGTTATATGAAGAGATGTCAAGGGAAGTCACTTCCAATCCCCCTCTGGTAGTTCCTCCATGGGACCTGGTTTTCAGTTTCAGGTTTTTGTTTCATGGGGTCAGTGATTAATGTCAGTACCAGCAATACAAAACTGTGAACTAGATCATGAATTGAACATCAGGTGCCTACTATGTAATCCACTATATTAATTATCACCTCAACATGAACAGGTAATAGACTATAAATTTTTTAAATTTTATATTAAACCATATAAATTTAAAATTTTTAAATTTTATATTGAATCATATAAGTCTATTATTAAGTTGGATTAGAGTTTTTTTAAATAAAGAAAAAATAAGGTAGACAAGTTTAATATTTAAATATTTAAAGAAAGTGATCAGAGGATAAGCAGAAGTTAGGTAACATGTCAGCTATAAATAAGGAGGAATAAAAGATTGAGAGTAATTAAAGAAAGGAAGTGGGAACAGGAAAATTTGGCTGTTAGTGGGGGAGAGAGTAAAGAAGGAGAGATTAGAAAGGAAGAACCACAGTATGAAAAAAACAGCAACTATTACAAGAAATCAACTAAAATCTGCACATACTTGAATCCCACCTAAGACAAATCAAGGCTAAATAAATAATCACAGAAAGAAGCAATTTATGTGAAAGTAAACTTATAAGAATATGCATTTATTTTTTCTAACCTATCCTTACAGTGAGTATACACATCCACACATCCACACCCACATATTGCTCACAAAGCCATGTATAATGGAAAAAATTAAAATGTAATACAACATAATGAAACGATGTTTAGAAATATCAAAATAGATAGTTAAAACTTTTAAAAATAAGAATATAAAATAAATTATAATGGGAGAGGGTGAGGGCTGAGGTTGTGGCTCAGTGGTGGAGCACTTGCTTAGCATGTGTGAGGCCCCAGGTTCGATTCTCAGCACCTCATATAAATAAATAAATAAATAAATAAATATAAATAAAGGTCCTTGGACAACTAAAAAAAATTTAAAAAATTTATAGTGGGAGTATGCAGAAAAGAAAAGAAAACAGAAGTAAAGAAAAAAGAAAAATGGAAGAAAAGGAGAAAAAATCTTTCTGAGAAATAGAAGGCTTATTTCTGCTAAGGTGGTTAAAACTGTTTGCAGGGATGGATTTTCATTTTTCATATTCGTTTTGACTTTGTAACCCTTGGGTAGAGGGTTGGGGGTTCTTCAGCCCAATGCCTTTGTGTTCCTCACTTAACTGCCATCCTTTGTGGTTAGGAGGCACCACTGGTTGCATCAGATCTTAAATACCAATCTCCTGATATATGGTGGTGTAGCACAATTTGGGTGCTGACAAATTATGTGTTCCTATGACAGGGGTGGTATAGAGTTCTGAATTGGAGATTCTAGTAATTGGAGTTTAGTCCCAACTGAACTTTGAAATTTTGTGGGGGGGGAGTTTGAGAGTTGGTCCAGACCACCGTATTGCTGGAGAGATACTGGTGTCTGCAGGTTGTCTGGAGCTATAATGGCCTCTGATAAAATTCATTTTTATGGCATTAGGGGCAAAACCTCCACAGGTTTCAGCTTCACTGCTACCCATATGAATTACCAGTTATCATGGCCTGGAGTGTAGATGCTCCTGCATAGGCACAATTGCACCATTAATAAAGGTAGCCTGAACAGTCCAGATATACTTTTCTTTGTGCCTATTATAGTCTCTGGTTTAAGTCACCTCCTGGGAATTTTTTAATCAGTTTCTGGAGTTCTCAATCTCCTGTCTCTGCTTGCATTTGCTCCATGCAGAAGCAGCAGCCCCCACACTATGCATGTGGTACTCAGTGGTGGAGGCTGATGCTTTTCCCATCAGGGGCATGTGGAAAGAGTGTAGTGGTGGTACTGGTGCCAGCAGTGGTTTTCCTCATGATGTGTGAATGCAGAGCTGGCAACAGCCCTGGCAGCTTTCCCCACAGGGCACTGTGGCTGCTTTCCCTCTCCAGGAGCGTTTTTTGTGCCCAGAGCATTTTCCATTATTGGGGAGCTAATTTTGAATTTGCTTTCATTAAGCCACTTCTCCTGCTGACTCTGTGTTCATTAAAATCAGCCTTCCTCTCTAATCCACAGGTTTTCCCAAGTCAATTTTTCTTTATTTTGTGATTTCTTTATCCACTGGCCACACCATCTCCTTTGTTTGTGTTGTCCCTCCCCTTTGCTACCACCATTGGTACTCTTAACCTATCATTTCTTTTGTTCAGTTTCTGACTTCTGAGTCTTTATATTCTTAACCATTCAGTATTTTAGTGAGTGTCCTTAATTACCCACATTCCTGAGACGCAGTCTTCCCACTTTGTAAATCCAATGCTGAGGTGTTGCTGTGAGGTGCTTCTTTCCTCTAATCCGCTATGGTCTCTGCTCTAAGAACCAATTTAAAGATTTTTAAATAATACTTTTATAAACTCAATATGTATACCAACTTAATCTCCACATCATAAAATATTTCAAATAAGATAGGAACTAGTTTGTCAGAAAATGAAAAACTATCATTTGAAATGGGAGAGAATATAAGTGATTTCCTTTAAAATCAGGAACAGAATGAAATGAGCATTGTCACCACTGCTATTTAATGTAGTACTTGAAATTGTAGTAAGAGTAGTTATCCAAGTGATGTAGGTAAAAGGGATTAAAAAAAAAAAAGAGGAAAGTAAGAAGACCCTGTTTGCAGATGATATGATCCAAAAACTCCACTTGGAGAATTCTAGAGCAGACGAACAAATTCATAGTAGCAGGTCACAGAATCAACATACAAATATCATTAGATTCTGATGAAAATAATCAGGGAAACAATTACATTAGCCTCAAAAATAGCTAGAAATAAATCTAGTCAAGGAAATGAAATACTCTTCAATGAAAATTATAGGACACTAAAGTAAGAAATTCAAGAAAACAATTGAATATGGAAAAACCTCCCATATTGTGGACAGGCAGAAGTCATATTTTTAATGGCCATATTACCCATAACAGTCTACAGATTTAATGCAGTCCTTATTAAAATACCAATGGTTCTTCACAGAAATAGAAAAAAATCAGTCTTAAAATTCACATAGAGGAATAAAAGCCCCAGTATAGCCAAAGTCATTCTGAAGAATAAGAAGAGAAATACTGGAGGCATCACAATACTTAATTTTAAGTTATTCTACAGAGATATGGTAACAAAAACAGCATGGTATTCACATAAAAGCAGATCAATGTAATAAGAGAGAAGACAGGACAAACACACACAGTCTTCTGATCTTTGACTAAGGCACCAAAAACTTTTTGGAGAAAAGATAGACTTTTTAACAAATGGTGCTGAGACAACTGAATATTCATGCATAGAAGAATGAAACTAGATTCTGATCACTTCCTCTATACAAAAGTCAATTCAAGGTAAGTCAAAGACATAGGTGGTAGTCTAAAAACTTTGCAGCTGCTAGAAGAAAAGGTAGAAGCAACACTCCACATATAGGTGCAGGCAGCAACTTCCTCAGTAGGAATCCTAAAGCTCAGGAAGTAATATCAATAATTAATAAATGGGAAGACTTTAAACTAAAAAGCTTCTGCATAACAAAGGGAAAACATTAACAGCCTAAAGACAGATCCTACAGAATGGGAGAAAAATTTTGCCAACTATTCCCATTGAAGATAATTAATATCTCGAGTATATGAAGAACTCAAAAAATTTAAACACAAAAAAATAGCCCAATCAAAAATGGAAAAATGAACTAATCAGAAATTTCTCAGCAGGAGAATTACAAATGGCCAATAAATACATACAAATGTTCAGCGTCTTTAGCATTAAGGAAGTGCAACTCAAAAGTACACTGAAATTTTATCTCATTACAGTTAGAATGTGAATCATCAAGAGTATAAATAAGAATAAATCCTCAGTGTGATATAGAGAAAAACACACACCTATATATTGTTTCTAGCATTGTAAGTTAGTACAACTATCATGGAAGTAAGTATGGAACCATCATATTACCTCAATACATCACTCCTGAGTATGTGTCCAAAATATCTAGAGTCAGCACACTATAGTGGTATATGAATACCCATGTTTAATAGCACAATGCACATTCACCAAATTATGGAAGCATCTTATGTGCCCTTTAACAGATGAATGAATACAAAATGTTGTATATATATACAATCCAGTTTTTCCAATCATAAAGGATAACATGATATCATTTGTACAGAAATGGATGTAACTTAAGAACATCATGTTGATAAGGAAATAATCCAAATTATTGAGGAAAATCATCCAAATTTAGAAAACCAATGCCATATATTTTCTCTTATATGTGAAAACTAGAGAGAAAAAAAGCAAAGAAGTGATATCAAGAAAATAAAAGGGAAACCAGTAAAACATAGTTGGTAGAAGATTGGGATCAGGGGAAGAAGGAGGGGAAAGGAAGGGAACATACTAAGGAATAAAATTGACAAATGCACAAATATATTACAATGATTCCCTATATTATTTATAATCATGATGCACTAGTAAAAATTGTAAGTGTTAAGAAAAGCACTCCGGCAATAGTTTTCATATGTAATTGCATGAAGGTAAGAAGAAACACAGAGAAACTAGTTAAGCTACTGTAAGTGGATTAGAAATTAGACCAGTATGACAAATTAAACTAGCAGCAGTAAAGATTAAGGGAAGAAACAAATATAAAGAATGGGTAAGATTTATGAGTATACAAATAATTTTTAAGGAACTGGGATCATAGCTCAGTGGTAGAGCACTTGCCTGGCATGTGTGAGGCACTGGATTCAATCCTCATCATCACATAAAAGTAAATAAATAAATAAATAAATAAAAGGTATGACATCCTTCTACAATTAATGTTTTTTTTTTTAAATTTAGTACTTCCTTTCTAGGATTAAGCCTCTGTTCTGACTGGAAGATCTATAAGTGATTAATTATATTCAACATATAGCAAGAAAAAGGCATACTTTTTTTAATTTTAGAGTAGCTGTTAACCATTTTATTTTGTCTAAAAGAAAGTGGTACATTTGATAACACTGGCACTATCCAAATTAGCCAGTGTATTTTAGCACAAAACACTCCAACTCCTAATCAAGTGTTCTCTGTTTTATAAACTACTGGTTTGTTTAGTTTGTTTGTTTGTTTGTTTTACATTATTGGGGATTAAACCCAGGTGAACTCTACCACTAAGCCACATCCCCAGCCCTATTTGAGACAAGGTTTCACTAAGTCACCCAGACTGGCTTTGAATTTGGTAACCTCTTACTTCTGCCTCCTGAGTAGTTAGAATTACAAGCTTGCATCCTCATACTCAGTATAAACATTTATCAAAACATTTCTATTGTGTTTAATATCTTATCAACTATATTATATTTAAAATGCACTACGGACAGTTACTTTTTTGGTTCTTCTTAGGTGAGCATTCCAGAACTGGTGTGTTTTCTTTTTCTTTCTGTGTTTACTTAGGTACCACTGGAGTCACTGCCTTGGAAAACACCATCCTGATCTTCCAAGGGCTGCTTCTTTTTCCTTGGCTCTTCCTCACAGACACCTTTCATATTATTACTAACCCTTAGCTTTTCCTCTTCTTTGGAATGGCATCTGAAAAATCTACTAGCTCTGTGGCAGCACCATTTATTTCATAAATTTCTGGGTCTTTCTTCTTTGGAATGTTTTGAACAGATTCCTCAGTACTGGTTTCTGCTACTTCTTCAGAAACATCAAAGTACTTGGAATGAAAATGACTAATATTTATTGTTTCTCAAAAACTGCATATTCTAGCAGCATCTGGTTCTAAATGAAATACTTCAAATTCTAGTTCACGACCCACGCTCATCTCTAGGGTTTGCCACTACTCAGCTGACTTTACTCAGGTCTAGGGATAGAAGTATTAAAACGCCTATGTCCTAAACAGCCAATGCGGCTAGAAGACACTATTAACCATGCCCTCTTGGAACAGCATAGGCGCTCCGCATCTAGTTGCTCTGGGACACCAGTGCATTTCCTGTTAAGGGAAGTGGGACGACAGGGCTATGTGCCATCGGTGCAGTGGGGCCACCAGGCAGGAGTATCACTTATTCACTGGAGTGCAGGCAACAGCATACCGGGGCAACTTGAGGCAAGACGGGACGCCTCCGGGTCTTACTACGGGCTCCAGGGAGGATACTCTTGGCTGCATAAACTCAGAACAACCAGCAGCCATGTGGTTCGTTCAGGAATACATTTTTGAAATTTAAATCATGAATGTTAAGGAGATATAGAAGTCCTCAGGTGAAATGGTCTTTTTCAGTATAAATGGGTTTTGACTGCTACTCAGTCCCTAAAATTATCCGAAGTACTTTCATTTTTGAAATCGTACAGCATGTAGAGCTACAACCAACTCTGAAGCCTCCACTACTTGCTTTGAATGCTTTATGGTATGCGTATAAGAGATGCTGTCATACCACCATGTTTAGAACAAACAAATCCCCGACCAGTGGTATGAGTAAGGGCTTTACACTTGGGTTCATTTAACACAAATTAAACTACGTGACTCTTTAAGATTGAACTTTAGACTTATTAACTGTTACAAACTACATCGGATGGTTTTCATTGGCTTCAAAAGGCTGTGCTAAAGAGTCCTTTGTACTAGAGAATGAACCACTTATAATCATCCTAAACTTCCAATTGATACTCTTGCTCTAACATTTAAAAATTGAATTTTTTTCTGCTTCCGGAAGCTTTTTACTTTGTGAATAAATGGGTTCAATTTTTCAGTTTTTATGATAGATTTGAAAGACATTTAAAAATGATGATTTGTGATGACATTACTTTTAAAGTTACTGAGGAGCATAATCTAAGTCTGAATCATTATTATTTCCTAAAAACTTAGGCTTCCAGTCTACCTTGTCATTTCCCTGGTATTTTGTCTTTATGTCTGCTGAAATTAGAAAATCATGGAATGTTTCCATAAGAAATGGGCAATTTTATTATAATTTCATTTATATACTTTGGTGTAGCAAAATATTACAAATTTAGTGCCTTAAAACCCAAACCAATTTATAATTTTACATGATTCTATGGGTTAAATAATCAGTTTTCTGCTTCATGAGGTATCAAGTTGAATTGTGGTAGGGCTGAGCATTTCAAACTGGCAACATTTACATGGTTACCAAGTATATAATCCATGTGCTTGGTTCTCCAAGCAGGGATTTCCACATCTAAGTTTTTTTCACAGCATGGCACATGATTTTTCAAATAGTGCTCCAAGAGGTAATGGTGGAAGATTCATCCTAAGGTACACCTCTGAGGTTAAATAGTCATTCCAGAGACATTTCTATTGCTCAAATCAAGCTAAAGGGACTGTCTAAATCAAGGACAGGTAAAAACACCCCATGTTTAATGGGAGAATTGCCAGCTTATATAATAAGTAGGAATATAAATGGGAGATATGGTTCTTCTCAGCTTAGGAAATTAATCTTAAACAAATCTACTTAAGGTTAACAGAATTTCATCAAAAATGGACAATGGCAAATAATCTCAATCACTGATCTCAATATTTTCCCAGGTAATTTTTAGGCAACTACTGAGGTTTAAAATGCATGTCAGTTTTAATAACTTAAAATAAAAATGTATTTTTCTTGCATGAAATTTAATTATTAAGGGGCTTGTAATATTTTTGTGACTCCACTGCCTTAAATTAGGATTCTATTACTAACATTGTGTGTGTGTGTGTGTGTGTGTGTGCATGCGTATGTGTGTGTGGGTAGTGAAAGAGAGAGGATAGAGACAGAGACAGAGATTGAAATAATTGGCTCATCCCAGTTCTTCCTTGGGATAATTTAACCTCTTCTAAGGTTTTCAACTGATTGGTTTAGGTTCACTCACATCATGGATGGTGATTTTATTTATTCAAAATACATGTATTTAAATATTAATCATGCTTAAACATATCTTCATAGAAATAGGTATAATAGTTTTTGATCAACTCCCTGGGTACCACTGTCTATCTAAGTTGATGCATAAATCTAACCATCATATCTCCCAGTGATTAATAAAATGTGGTGCCTCTAAATATTGACTAAATCAACGAATAAGGGATTACTCATAAGAGGTAATCTGGACATTGAAAAAGAAAGAGAACCTTTTAAGTATTATCTATGTCTTTATAAATGGGTGATTCACCTAAGTTTTGTTGAATAAGTAGTTGTCAAATATTGTAACAATCAATGTGGGTAACAGTGAATGTTTATTTCCAAACTGATTCAGTTAGGGAGTAAAATTATATCGCAACCTAAGATGTTGGTTTATTCAATAACTATTAACACCACTATCCTAAGTAATGGGCAATCATCATGATTTTTTATGAGAAATTTTCATAACAAGTCTTTTCATTTAATATGGATATTGCATTAAAACTGCATTATTATTTGTTTAAAATAAATATTTTCTGAATACAAATTATGTGTAATTTCTATATGATAAAACATTTATGTATGTTAGAAAAATTTACATCTAAATTTAAATCACTCACATTTTATATATGACAGAAAATTTTAAAATGTCTAAGGTTCAAAGAAAATAGTATCACCAATTATGATTCTATGTAATGTTTTAGGAAGCCAAAAGTTAAGTGGAAAATAGAGTACAAGACATTTATGAGAGAGAGCTCACAGTTTTAACTTCTGTGTAGAGAGGGGAAGAAATCAAGACTGAGAAAAGAAGCAGGGCTATAATATGATCAAAATGAAATGTCAACTGAGAACCTGGGGAATTTCATGTAAATGTGATTTCCAACCAAAATGATTATTGTCCCTTTTTAGGACAAAGGGTTTTTAATGCATTTATTTTCCAACAAGTTATTTTTGGTTTTCTTAAACAAAATTGCTCTACTAGGTGCATAATTGTATTGGGAGTAAAATTTAGTTCTCTGTTGCTATTGTGTTGGATTATTCAAGTGATGGTAGTTTAATCAGTTTTCCTGAGTGGGAATCCCTACTGTTGCTCCTATGCATGCCCTCTGCTCCCTCTGCCAGGACCATTCCATTCATATACTAGGGAACCCTAATAATAATGACTGGAAAATGTTGACTAGCCATGTTATTCTTTCTACTCAGTTTTTTAGTGCTTCTTCCCTGGTAGATATTCTCTGGTGGACAATATTTAATGCCTACTTCCATAGGTTCATCTACATGACTCTGCTCTAGAAGTCCTGATATTTCAGTTTTCTTTTTCTGGATTTCAAGCTATTAAGCCATTTGGTATTGCCCAGTTAATTTCATACACACACACACACACACACACACACACACACACACACACCAAGGGCCACTTTTTTCTCCTAAAAAAGTTAGATCACAAAGTGAACCACCCTCATTATTCTCTTATAAGCTCATCTTGAGTGGAACTGTAACACAGCTTCAGCATATTTATTTCTCATAAAATAATTTTCCCACTCATAAACATAATGTGTTTTCTTTTAATGTCTGTGGACATAATACCTGATAAGAACAACTTAGAGGGGGAAAGGTATATTCTGGCACATGGTTTCAGAGGTTCCTTCCATAGTTAGCAGGCTCCAAGGCACAAACATCATGGCAAAAGGGCACAGTAGAGGAAAACTGCTTAGTTCATGGCAACCAGGAAGGAGAGAGAGAGAGAGGCCATTTAGGCTTCAACTATCAAGGCCACAGGTGTGGAGCTGCCCACGTCTTTTGGATCCCATATCTTACTACCACATGTGCAGATACCAGATAAAACTATAGGACTTATTGTTTTCCCAGCTGTGTTTTAGTTTTGCATTAGTCCCATTTCTTCTATCTCCCTATTCCTCCTTTTTGAACAGGAATGTTTACCCTGAAACACTTTATACTGAAAGCATGCAATTTGCTTTTTATTTTTATAGGAACTTATAGCTAAGAGTTTTCCCTGAGTCTTGGAGAAGTCTTTGGACATAGACTTTTGAACAATGCTTGAACTCTTAAGGCTATGCAGAATTTTGGAGGAGTTCTGAATGCAGTTTGCATTGTGAGATGAGCATAAGCTTTTGGGGGCCAGGGACAGAATATTATGATTTAGATATGGAATGTCCTCCAAAAGGTCATGTGTTGAAAGCATGATCCCCAATACAGCAAGGTTCAGAGGTGGGGCTTAAGAAATTGTTGGATCATAAGGATTCTAACACCATCAGTGATTTAATCCATTTCATGAATTATTAATTTTGGTGGACTACTGGGTGGTAACTCTAGACAGGTGGGGGATGACTGGAGGAAATAGGTCACTTGGGGCACGGCCTTAGGGCCTATACTTCTCCCTAGTTCTGGCCACATATTTATTTTATTTCTCATGGTCAGGCACTCTGCCTCTATTAGGGATAAAATGTGTTTCTTAATGAACACTTTTGTTGTTCAGATGGCATAGATTCACTGTAGAAACCTAGATGTCTTATTATAATTTTTCTTTTGGTGTTTGTCATAAATTTCAAAAATCATATTTTCCTTGCACAAATGCATCTAATATGATCAGATACATTTTGGAAGGAATAGCCTCACACATCTCTGACTACTTGGCCCTAAAAAATTCACTGATTTTATGGGCACTTGAATTTTGCAGCATTTTTCTTTCACTTTTTAGAAGTTCAAATAAGTGGTATGTGTTGGTGAATGTTTACCAACTCATTCTTCAGTATAAAATGGAAACTGATTTGTAGCAGTTGTATATTTTCAGGGTGTAAATAGTCCTACTATGACTATTTCAAGCTACTAAATATGATATCACTTAATGTGGAACAAAGAAAATATAGTATTTGCATCATAAAGATATAATACAAGTAAATAACATCAAAAGAACAGATAAAATGTAAACAGAATAAAATAAATAGGAAGTGATAAACCTTGTTTATTAACCTAGCCTTGAATAAGTTTATAAAATCTGCTTTTATTATGTGTTCTGTTAGTTACTGGCTTATACAATTCCAGAAAATTTAATAATTGCTCAAGAACTGGTTTGAACTAGGTCCAACACACCACTGCTTCTATGGCATTTACCATTTTTTACTCATCTAATGTGATTAATGTAATATGGCTAATATATTATGCCAGTGTGATATTCTGTAGATGGTCCACCATGGACCTTTAAAAATATATTATTATAGAAATGGTCACATGCTCTAGGTCCCTTCAAACTATATTATGTCAAGGGCAAAAGCTTTTAATGGATCATGGACAAGATTTTAAATGTATAATCTGATCTCTTGCAAATAAATTCAGACAATATTTGATCCTCCCTTCTGACAGGAATGAAAAATAACCATAATATTTTCCATGGCCATGAAACAAGTACCCAATTGCATGCTCATTTAATTCTAACAAAAATAACACACATGGCATTTCAACTACAGTTGAAACTACAACTTGGATAAGTGTGCAATAGTATATCCTGCCTCCCTATAATCTTTCCAACTTTGTTAGGACAGAACTGTTGAATTTAATTCACATAATGTACTATCAACAGTGTCCCTGTACTATACACGTCTCTAAATAGAGTACTCATCCTTAACACTTTTGTTTAGATGGACTATTTTCTTAATTTAATACCTTGGCCAGTAGAGAGTGTGTACATTTTCTGGGCTTTACATTTGGCTTTCCCATTATGTTAGCTTCCAGGAATGAGGAAATGGTGGGCCAGTTCTAACATTCCATAGAGCCCAGGGATATACATAAAGTTAAAAATTTTCAGTTGTATCAAGCTGGATGCCCATTCTCATGTATCATCATCCCATTGTTTTCTAATTGGCATCCTAGACTTTCATTAGTAGACTTTCTTATATTGAAATTCAACATTCTTTTATTATCTCCTAATATTGTAAATAAGTTTTTGATTGGATCCCCAGCATTTTCTGCCCTTCAGCTGCAGGAGATGAGAACTTTTTATATAATGCCAAATATGTATTCTGAATTTAACATCTAGCTTTGAACTGTTTATGGAACCAACCTAGATGCCCTTCAACAGATGAATGGATACAGAAACTGTGGTATATAAACACAATGGAATATTACTCAGTCTTAAAGAAGAATGAAATTATGGCATTTACAGGTAAATGGATGGAGCTGGAGAATATCATGTTAAGCAAAATAAGCCAATCCCAAAAAAACAAAGGCCGAATGTTTTCTCTGATATGTAAATGCTAATTCACAATAAGGGAGGTGGAGGCTAGGGAAAAATAGTGGCACTTTGGACTAGGCAGAGGGGAGTGAAAGGAGAGGAGAGTATGGGGGTGGGAGGAATGGTGGAATGAGATGGACATCATTACCCTATGTACTTGTATGATCCCACAAAAGGTGTGACTCTGCATCATGTACAGCCAGAGAAATGAGAAGTTGTGCTCCATTTGTGTACAATGAGTTGAAATGCATTCTGCAGTCATGTGTAACTAATTAGAACAAATATAAATAAATAAATAAATAACTCACAATTTCATCCTTCCCCTAAACTCTGGTAAATATTATTCTACTTTCTGCCAACATGAATATTATATTAGTTGGTTCCTGTAAGGGAAATTATAAAATACTTTTTCTCTTTGCTTGGTTTATTTCACTTGGTATAATTACATTCTATATTCGAAATGTTAATCCCTTATCAGATACATGCTTTTAAAATATGTCCTCTCATTTTGTGGGTTTTCTTTTCACTTTCTTGATCATGTCCTTTGATGGGTAAAAGTTTTTGAATTTTATTGTCTAATTTATTTATTCTTTCCCTTGTTGCCTAACCCATTAGGGTACTATCTAAGAAATTATTGGCAAATCTGATGACATGAAGTTTTCCTCCAAATTTCTTGTGAAAGTTTTATAGTTTTAGCCCTTACAGTTAGGCCTTTTAAGGTAATTTTTAATATAGTATAAGGGAAGGGTTCAATTTAATATTTGCAATCAAATATCTATCTTTTATGGTATATTTTGTTAAAATATTTTTTATTTATCCATTGATTGTTTCTAACATGCTGGTTGGGGATGATTTTTACTGTATATTCAAGAGTTTATTTTGGTGTTCCTATTATATTCAATGGATCTCTATGTTTGTCTTTACATCTTTAGCACACAATTTTATACTATTGTTATAATAAATTTTAAAATCAAGAAGTATGATTCCTCCATGTTTATCTTTTCAGAGTTGTTTTAATTATTCCAAGTTTCTTGAGAATCCACAAGAATTTTACTGTGACTATTTCTACTTAAGCAAAAACATTTTAAAAACCACTGGAAGTCAAATAAAGTAGAGGAAGAAGAATAGGAGATTGGAAGGAGATTAGGAGGGGAAAATGGCATGATCCTGAACTGAAATTGATTTCTATGTAAAACTATAAAGTTCTAATAAATTTTTAAAAACCCACTGGAATTTTGATAGGTATTGCATTGATTCTGTAGAACATTTTGGACAGTATTGACATCTTTACAATATTGTTTTCCTAGCTTTGAATGATGTACTATTTCTATTTGTTGGAGTATTCTTCAGTTGTTTTCCAGCAGCATTCTGTATACCAGTCATTTAACTCCTTGACTGGTTCTATCATAAGGATTTTAATTTTTAATGGATTATTTATTGGTGGTGTATTGAACCATATCTGACTTTTACATGTTTATTTTTTTATTTTTTATTTTTTGGAACCAGGGATTGAACTCAGGGACACTCGGCCACTGAGCCACATCCCCAGACCTATTTTGTATTTTATTTAGAGACAGGGTCTCACTGAGTTGCTTAGGGCCTCACTAAGTTGCTGAGCCTGGCTTTGAACTTGCGATCCTCCTGACTCAGCCTCCCAAGTCGCTTGGATTACAGGCGTGCGCCACCGCGCCTGGCTACATGTTTATTTTGTATCATGAAATTTTGATGAATTTATATTCCAACAACAGTTATTGTGTAATAGTTATGGTTTTTAACTAAGACAATTTCATTTGTGAGTAGAAATGATTTTACTTGTTTATTTCTAATTTGAATGCCTTTAATTTCTTTTTCTTGCCTAATTTCTCTGGCTAGAATTTCTGATTCTATTTATTTTTTAAACCCAAATATTTCAATTTTATTCATCCACAATATATACTAACAATTTATTGGAACTACCTGGAAATATACAAATACAGGTTTATATTATAAAGTGGTTAGCAAAACAAGCCCTGGGATTAGGCTAACCTGGGTTTGAACCCTTTCTCCACCATTTCCTAACTTTAGGTCTTCAACATTGAACCCCTCAACAAGTTTCATAATCACAGAAACCCTCAGTTTCCCCATCTAAGAAACAAAAAGACAAAAGAAAAAAAAAGATATGATTATGAGGACAGAATCACTTTATAAGGATTATTTGGAGAGTTAAAGTATAGATGACACATGCAAGAACTAGAACATAGGCAGAACTTGATACATAGTAACTGTTATTAAATCATTGCATTCACCAAAAAGCTACAGATTATCACTAATATTTTTTTAACAATCCATGCGGCACTCAGGATTTGTGCATTTATTTTCATTACTCTAGTTTTCCCATAAACTACATACCTTTGTTGTTGTTTTTTGGGTATCTGGTATTGAACTCAGGAGCACTAGACCACTGATCCACATCCCCAGCCCTATTTTGCATTTTATTTAGAGTAAAGTCACAATGTTCACTTACGTGTTCACATGTAGTTAATTAGCACTTGCATAACTCAGAAAAAATTGTCAATAGCACTTATCTGTATGGCACATAAGGTTTACACTGTCATTGTGACTACAGACAAGTATTTCAAAGCTGCATCTCAACCGGTGCCTTCAGGACTATCAGGAGAAGTTTAAGTGAAAGAAAACTACAATTTCTGTGTCCACATTCCCTAAATTATGGTGCAGGTTTAAAATAGGACCTATAAATCTCCATTTTTCAAAAACTTCCTGTGTGACCTACACATACAACCAGGCTCAGCCACTGATACATAGCACGGTCATGTCTTGATTGGATCTGCTTGGACGAGAATATTGAAATGACAAACGTAAAGCACCAAACTCTTTTTAGATCCTGAATTTATGGATTTGAAGATAGGTATTGAGGTTCGAGGTCAAAAGAATTTCTTCAGTGAGGTCAGGGCTTGAGAACGCCGTTAGCTTTTCCGAGGACATGGAAGGCCTTGTTGCCCAGAATTTCCGTCTGCTTGTCACTTGGTCTCACCATGTTTTTCAGCATTGCACTAACCACTGTCACCACAGGCACAAATTTCCTGCTGGCCCAAGAGTCTGCTAAGAAGACAAAGAATTTCCTAACCAATCGTTCACCTGGAAGAGAGTCTTGCTCATCACAAAACAGAGTTCCAGAGTCCAGGTTGAAATACTGAGTAGCAGTTAACTTTTAAATCTTCAAACCTGGTTTCTATTTCCCCCTTAACTTGTAAAAAAAAAAAAAAAAAAAATCTTGACCTATTGAAATGTTTTCACCCTCCAAGTTTGCCAGTTCTGCAGACCTCAGCACATAATCTCAGTCAGTAGAAAAATTCCTCTGCTAGGTTTGTTTTTGTGATGTCTTTTTTTTTTTCCACCCAGACAACAGAATCCAACACCATGACCTTGAGAGACAGGAGTTTTGGGCCAGAAGTGGTTGTGCCTGCTTATAATTCCATTGACTTGAGAGACTGAGGCAGGAGGATCATGAGTTCAAAGCCAGCCTCAGCAATTTAGGGAGGCCTAAGCAACCTAGCGCAACCCATCTCTAAATAAAAGAAAGGGCTGGGAATGTCTCTCAATGGTTGAGCATCCCTGGTGCCAAAAAAAGAAAGAAAAAAGAAGAAGTGTAGTCTTCACTTTCAAAGTCTACCACTTCTTTTTTTTTTTTTTTTTGTACCAGGGATTGAACACAGGGTTGCTCAACCACTGAACCACATCCGGAGCCCTTTTCTTATTTTTTATTTTGAGACAGGATTTTGCTAAGTTGGTGAGGCTGGTTTTAACTTGAGAACCTCCTACCTCAGCCTCTTGAGCCACTATTATTACAGGTGTGGGCCACCATGCCTGGCTACCCATCACTTATTTTTTTTTTTGAGGGGTGGAGGTGCCAGTCCTATTTTGTATTTTAATTTTTAGAGACAGAGTCTCACTGAGTTGATTAGCACCTCACTTTTGCTGAGGCTGGCTTTGAACTCGGGATCCTCCTGCCTCAGCCTCCTGAGCCACTGGGATTACAGGCGTGTGCCACTGCGCCTAACAAAATCCATCACTTCTTGATTCACATTTTGATAAACTTCCTCTTTTGTGATTTCTTTGGTCTACTTGTTAAGAGTATTATTTTTCAATTTCAACATATTTATGAATATGACAATTTTCCTTCTATAACTGATTTTAATATATTTCTGTGAGCATAACAGTTTCTATGCTAATTTTTAAAACTTATTAAAACTTGTTTTGTATTCTAATGTATAGTCTATCTTGATAAGTATTTCATGTGCTTTTGGGAAAAAATATGGATTCTAACATTATTTGGTAGACTTTCAATATAGATCTCTTAAGTTTAACAAGCATTTTAAGGTTCTATATTTTCTTGCTAATCATTAGCAGGGTTGGTCTAATCATTATTGAAAGTCATTAAAAGTTGTGTATTAATAACTCCAAATAATTTTTAGAACTATTTCTCTTTTAAATTCTATCAATGTTGTCCTCATTTTCCTAAGTAGCTTACTTAACTTCTCCTCAGTGTCTTAGATGGGCTTTTGTATGTCTTGCCCAAGGTGTTTGCTGGTCTGTTGTCTCTCTGACACTTTCTTGAGCTGTGGCCACTGCTTTTCTCCTGTCTGAGATATGACTTGGGCAAGACAGAGACAAACTGTGAATGTTTGTTTTTAAATGTTTCCATGGACAGAATGAGGGCCTGAAGCTTCTGTGCCATTTTACTGTTGATAGTCTTACACAGCAACAATTTTTTCCCTAGTAGCAACCAAACAATTCCATCATCCTTATAATTATTTGTACCCCATTTTCTCAAATGCCCAATACAAATTTTCTGTTACTATATATCATTCTATCACTATAATATCCCACTTAAACCCTGGCAAAAATTATAGCAAGCTTTTTACTATTTTTTGTATCCATAGCTATTCAGGCTCTAACATACTGTCCTTTATCTGTTCATTTTCATCTGTCTCATGGGCCAGTAAACTGTAACCCATGATCTTGTTACTTATCTAGATGAATAAAATTTAATTAGAATATAGCCACTCCCATTTATTTATATATTATCTCTGGCTGCATTCATGTTATACTGGCAAAGCTGAGTACTAATTAAAGTGACCATATGACCTGCAAATTCAGAGTTACTACCTATGTCTTGGAGAAAAGTTTGTCCCTTTTGTAGTTGGTAGAAGATCCAGATCCAGGATTTTTTTTTTATATACATATTTTCAAAACTATAATTCCAAATAAAGTAAATAATAATTCTTAACAGGAATATGTCTTAATATCTGTTTTCTTAGTCAAAATATGGTAGCATCTGTTGCTGACTGGGTTTCATGGGGAGCTAAGAGATAATTAATGTGAATGAATATGTGTGAGCATTTTTCAGATTTAACTCTGGGGAGGAAATGAAAAGAAAATAGAATTAGGAAGAGGGAAAGGTTGGACTGTGGTGGAATTACAGCAAATGCCTAAAGTGCTACCATAGGGAGTTCTGAAGCTCAAATGGTCCATCATTATTGATCCAAGATGGAGGGAGAGAACCAATGCTTTATAACTCTTCATTGATTACTAGATTCAGTGTTCCCTAAGAAGTAAGTATGCTCTTGGAGGAGATAGTTCTCTAAACCAAAAGAAATTCCATGAGAAGGGTGGCAGTTGGCAGCACTGGTAGTACCTAGGAATACGTTTTATAATTCTTAAAATGAGATATGGGAACACATCACAGAATCCATTACAAGTAAATTGTTGGCATTTCAATGTATTCTCTATCATATTTTTGTTTTCTATGCATATATAAAAATTATAGTTATAAAATTTTACTTGAAATTATCCCTTAATTAGTAAATAATTTTTCTTACTTTCAAGAACTTGAGTAGCAACAGATTTTTCATTCTATTATGTTTAGAGTAAAACAATATATTATGCAATGGTATTGAGCTGTGTTATTAAGGAAAAATAAAGATAATGAATTTAAACTTATATTTGAGGCAAGAAATACTACATCACTAAATATATTATCATGCCTGTTTTTGGTTTCATATGTTCAAATTTAATATCTGTATTGTTACAAATTTCTATTATAGATAAAATATACATATATAAATATATATGACTGTTTAAAATAAATACATATGCATTATAAGGAACAAAGACATTATTTTATTGGTTCTCTTAGAATTATACGTATCTCAGCCTAAGCTTTGAAAAAGAAAGGATACCTAACTTAAAAAAATGAAACAAAACATGAACTTTTGTTGTTGGGTTTAGCATTTCATACTCTTGCTTCTGATTTAGCATCTCACAATCTTGTTCCTCTAATGCAGATCACACATTGATTCCATCTGAAGGAGAGATATGAATGATTTCATCCATATGTTCTAATTCATACCATCTTTCTACTCTTTTCTCATATGGTGAATCTGTAACACTGGCTTTACAAAAATACTTAATGTGCTGGCATTCCCATTATCATTTCCTTTGTGTCAAATTTTTCTAAATTCTGAGCTTGTTGTATCACAAAGAGGGTTTAGAGAGCACTCAAATGTAGGTTTTATCTTTACCTCAAGAATGCCTTCAGCAGCATGGCAGATTTAAAGGTACTCTATCAATTTCTCCAGTTGTTCTCCCTATGTCTTCAGTTCAAAGCATCTGTGGCTAAATTGTTTCCTTTCAATTCACTATAATACCTCAAGCACTTAAACAAATAGAGAGGATATTATCTGCTCCAATCTTCCATACCAGATTCTTCTCTAGGCTGTTTAAAGCCATCATAGGATAAACATTTAGTGAACTCCTGCTGAGCAATTTGGAAGGAAAATAAAGTAGAGAATTTCTTACTACATTAAAATACATAGGCAGTTATGGAAGGAGATAATAGCTACATAAAAACAACTAAAGAATGCTTTTGCCCAAAACCTTTTAGAACTCCTTGACTTCTATTTTTTACTTTTAATTAAAACTATAGATTTTTGTATTTGCAATTTTTTTTCTTTTTTCTTCAATTAATACTAAAGCTTGCATGTGGACTCTAGTTTTATAGAAGACAAGAATATTCATGTTATAAAATCAATTGCCTAAATTTGTGTTGGTGCTATTGTTGATATAAAATGACAATTTCATTGAAAATATTTTAGAGATTATGATTACTATGATGCCCTCATATATGGTTCAACCATAAATACTATCACTAGGTAAATCATTTTATTCTATACTTCTATTAAGAGATCATTTATTACCACCAGATTATATCCAAGTTAAAATGATTCATCTCTATAGAAAGTACCTACTTAAAAATATTTTACAATAAATAGTGATAAACCAGTTATGTGTAGCATGCAGGTGACTACAAAAAAATATTTGTTGTGATTATATTACTACTCTCTATTGACAGCCACTATAATTGGAGTAATATCAATGCAGAATTGTGATTTCTTTATTCCTCCCCAAAAATGCTTCTTTGTATCTAATTTCAGTATACAGAAGAGTTCAGAAACTATCAGAAAATATTGGAAAAGAGAACAATGCCAGGAGTGTAAAATTTGTCTCCCTAGAAAAGTGCTATAATTGGACTGATGTGTAAACATGTATAAGCATTCATATAAAAATTAAGTTGTTTTTGCAATTATATCACCTTTGAGAATCAGAGAAGGAAAGTAAAACATTCTATTTGAATTTTCTACATACTGGGAATTTCTATAGAAAATATTAATTTACTTCCTCATAAGAAGAAAGGTAAATGTCTTACCATTTTTAAGATTTTGTTAGTGAGTCTTTGTCTCAGGATATATAAAGAATCAAAGGTAATTATGTACTAATTAAAGCAGAAGAAAACTTTATTACAAAATATAATTTCTCAAAGTAAGATAAAGCAGTTGAGCCAATAGTAATTAAACCACTAATGCTCTGACAGTTTCTCAGGAAAACTATATGTATTCATTCATTTAACTATATTTACCATTGACGAATGTACATAAAAAGCAGTCTTTATTCCCTACACAAAGTCACATTCCAATAAACATGTACTCTAACGACAAGTAGAGATTGAGGCCATGAATACAAACTAAATAATAAAATAGCATACATCTTTAAAGGCCACAGTATGCCTTCTAGGGGATTTTAAGAATTTTTGAAAAATTAATGATGCAAGAGAGAAAGAACTAATAATACAAGTAGAGTCCTTGAGCAGAAGGGAGGGAGATGTGCAAAAGTGGTTTGGGGGTTATAAGATCAGAGCAAAGATAATTTTTCCTTAGAGCAACAAGGAGAATAGAGTATTTTGTAAGTTGGTGGTTTTTGTGGTTGAAAAATATGAAGTTGTCTTCTGATAATTTTTTTCTTAGTGAAATAAAAAGCAATTTCATCAGCTGAAATGGAAAAAATGGAGGAGAGTTGGAAGTCTCAGGATAGAGGGAAAGATAATGAAGAAGTTATTTCAGATAGAGAATAAATTGACTTCTCAGGATTAGTAAGTTTACAGGAAGTGCTGAGGATTCACTAACTGTGAGAATTATGTGGATACAGACTGTGGGGTAGCATAAGACAAGTTTGCAAGTTTGGGCATTTTTTTCAGCCTTTTTCAGCTTCTGGGTATAAGTGTGGATGGAGTAGGTTAATATATTGGACCTAATCAAGGTTATTATTATCATTGTATTTTTTTCAAGAGGTTTATTGGAGATAAAAAGAAGGATCAGGGTATTGGGAGGGATAAAGTGTTCGTATAGTATGGATGAAACAATGTTGTAAAAAGTGATGTGAAGATAAGAGGGATGATGAAGATCCAGTAAGTTCAATGAAATGGAGGTTCCAGCAGGATTGGAAAATTATGGGAGTTGAATGCTAGAGAGACAGATGAGTTGGAAATTGTAACATTTATGTGTCACAGAATGGGATATTTGATCTTGAAATTTTTATGTGGTACAATTATTTTTAGATGGAAGATCTAAGATATAATCATGCATATTATCATGCATTTAGGCCGTAATGGATGGAGGAAAATAGTAATTGCAGGGAAGGACATAAAGGAATTCAGACTAAATAATGTCGATCATTCCATGAATGTTGAAATCATTGAGAATCCTGGGCCTGGTACAGTAGCTCAAGCCTGTACTTGCACCAATTCAGTAGGCTAAAGCAGGAGGATTGCAAATTCAATATCAGCTCAGCAATTCAGCAAGACCCTGTCTCAAACCTAAAAAATAAAAAAAAAAATGAATAAAATAAAAGAATTTTTAAAAAGATTGGGAATATAGCTTCGTGGGTAAAGAACCCTTGGGTGCAATCCGCAGTGCAAACACACACACACACACACACACACACACACACACACAGAATTATGGTATGGCCTGAGTAGTAGAACATATAGAGGAAGATAGCCAGATGTTAAAATATTCAAGTAAGGGAGAGTGTCTGTGAGGGTGGTGGATAGCTACCAAAAGGGATGATAGCAGATGATATCTGATAGCCTTTACTTTAAGGATATGGGGTTTAAAGCTAATGAGAAATAAGCTCCAAATACTAATTTGATAGTTTAGTATTGATAGTAGCACTCATGATAGGCTGACCCTATAAAAGTAGAACTGTAAATGTTTGGGGCTCTAATATTACCACTAGCCTTCTTTAATAAGTGATAAATGAATTTTATTTATTTCATTCTGAGACTCACAACTGTATAACATTACCCAGGAACAAAGACATGGAGAGGTGCAGATAAAGTTAAGAATGGTTCAAGTGCTATGTGTCTTACAAGCTACATTCTTCTCAAAGGGAAAAACATATGACAGAGAGAAAATGTTATTGGGTACTCAATATGATTGTCTTCTTATTTCAAAACCCTTGAGTAATTATCTTCCTCCATTTAATGTTAAGAAAAATAATGTTGAATAAGATCAAAACTTAAGCTTCTCAGCTCATCTCAACAGTCCTGCAATTTAAATCATCTCCTTGTGTTCTCAAATAAGAGTTAACCTTTATTGAACATTTACTATGTATAAGGTACTACTCTAAGTGTTAGTTTTATAATTATCCAAAATCCTGTGCATTAAGAACTATTTTTGGGGAGGGTGGTTTCTAGAGATTGAACTCAGGGGCATTAAACCACTGAGCCACATCCCCACCCCGATTTTGTATTTTATTTAGAGTCTCAATGAGTTGCTTAGTGCCTTGCTGGTGCTGAGGCTAGCTTTGAACTTGCCATCCTCCTGCCTCAGCCTCCCAAGCTGAAGAACTATTTTTATCATTGTTTCATAGAAGATAAATTTTAACCCCTAACATAATGAGTAATTTATGACACATTCACTATAACTAAGGAATGAACTTAGGATTTAGACTCTATAACTCCAGAATTCTTGCACTTACTTGCTATTATTGCTATCCTTTGCTATTTCAAATGGGATAGATTTCATGAATCCTATTAATGAAATAATCTTTTAGTGAAATAGAGTAATCTCGTGTAATTTGAACAAGTTTTGTTTTGCCATAAGGGAAACTGTGACTTTAAAAAAAGTGTTTTTCAGTATAAACAGAAACATTATCTCAAAACATAGACAATATGTTAATTTTTATTCCTAGAATATCAAAGTCATCAGTTCACATTTTTGTATGTTTTACTTTTTTTTCAAGTCAAACGTGAGTCAGAATTTGGTATTAACTGATCTAAACTGCCATTCAGAGAAAACATGATAGAAAGAGATTTGAATTATGCCCAACTGAATAGGTAATGTCTCTATTTGTTTTGTGGCAATGGGATTAATAGTATAATAGGGATTCATGCTGTGTCATTAACCTAACACTATTATTTGAGGTTGAGCATTATTACTAGATGAAGAGATTGAAAACTTTCTGCCACTCTGCCTTTAGCTGAGGCAATACTTGATAATGATAATAAGACTAGTAACATCGACCAACTGAAGAGGAGTACTATGTCAGAGGCACTATGATGAACTATTGATATAGCTTACATTCCTTATCTCATTTAATTCTTCTAACATACCTATTTTACATAGGAGGACATTTAATTTAATTTAAATTACTTTTTTCCCATCATACAGCTATTAATTTGCCTATCACAAAGCTATTAGCCAAGGTTTTTTATTGTTAGACTTTACAAGTAAGTATACTATAATATATTAGATGGCATAATACAAGGAAAGATAACTAATAAGGTAGATGACAGAATCAATATTCAAAATTATCTTGGCATAGTAGAATATTAGTATCACACTGATCAACTGATAAAATTTAAGTGGCAGGAATTAAGATTGAATTTTAAGATTTCAACTTAAGGCATGGAGCATATCTTTCTATTAATGTGAAAACTCTATTGGAGGAAATGGTGAAAACTGTTTCACTTGCCCTCAAAAATATGCACATAGACCAAAACTAATGTAACTATTGAAATATTAATGAACCCTGTGACTATGTTGCTTAAAGTGATTTTCATTTTAGTTTCTGGTGACCTGTGATATTATATTCAATTATAGGCACTGAAATTTCAAAACGGCTGATCAAATTAGACTTTTATTGAAGAAATGATGAATCTGGTCAAATGTGGTACAAAACAAATTTCTTTAAATAAAATTGTATAGGGCAGATCTATAAAAAATCAGTTTTTATATCATCTTTTATTGCTTTTTCACAGTAACAGAGTTAAATAGTTGTGACTCAGATCTTATGGCCCACACAATATGAATTATTTGCTATTTCATTTTTTGGAGGAAAAGATTGCCAACCACTATGTTAAAGGAAGGTGACCAAAATGGTGACATGATCTGGAACATTGTTCCAAATATGGACTAGTTAAAATAACTAGGGATAAGTAATCATTAGTGAAGAAAAATAAAGGAGTGGCCAGAGATACTAAGAGATGTCTTTAAATATTTAGAATCTTTTCATAGGCAAGAGCAAAGAGATGTTATATAGTTCCAGTAAACAAGCATGAAATAAATGAGCAAATGTTTTAGTGAAAATATTTTGTCTACCCTAACAAGGAAAACCTTTCTTAAAATTAAAACTATATAACAAAAAAAAGAGGTTACTTAATAGTATATTATTCTCTACATAACTGGAAATATTTGAGTACAGGTTGATTACATGTACAAAAGAAACTAGAGAAAAATAGTTTGAAATACTATATGTAATCAGAAAAAAATAAATGTTTTGAGCTATATATTTTCCTTGTTAGCATTTATTTGGTTTATGAAAGATATATCAGAATAAATTTGAAGGAGGTTGTAGAAATTTTGAGAAATAGAGGAAAACAATAGAAGTTTGTCAGTGATCAGAATACAGGAAAGCACAGCCTCATAATCCTGAACTTTTCTTTAAATAGGCCTCTGAGAACTTTTAAGCTTAGAATAAACAGATATGAGAGGAAAAGTGTTGATTCTGGAATAGTTATCAGTGCAATTTACCTTGTAACTAAATTTGGAATGGCAGATATAAATCACACATTTGTTTTTAAGGCAACTATGTGTATTCTGTATGAATAATGGGCCCTGACGTTGTTCAGTGAATCACACACACAAAGTTGCTTGCCATGCTATACAAACATAGTGACTAAAAGCAATGGATTTGTCTTCAGGATAGATTTAAAAAAAAGTAAACAGTCTTTCTGAGTAACTCATATCGAAGGTCTTCAACACTGAAGATAAATTTTATGTTAACCTGTAAGTAGCCATTAATCTCTCCGATAAATGCCAATAAATATGAATAACAACAAACAAACAAAAACTGAAACAGGAACAGCAACTATATCCAGAAGTGAAATACTCCAAATCTCTACCCAGGAGTAAATGCTTCTTTCTTTGAGAGTTATGGAATTTCCACTCCTGCTTTTCTGCTGTTTATGTAGGCACGTGCGCGCACACACACACACACATATGTATGCATGTGTATATACATATGTATATATATATATATGTATATATATAATGCAAACCAATATGAGCATACACAGGATTAGCTATTCTCACATCTGACAAAGCAGATTTCAAGCAAATATTAATCAGAAGAGACACAGATGGCTACTACATCTTGGTAAAGGGAACAGTCCAACAAGATGTAATGATATTAAACATTCATGTCCCAAATATTAGCACACCCAATTACATAAAAAAAATACTCCTTGACATTAAATCTCTAATAGACTCCAAAACAATAATACTGAGTGATTTCAACACACCCATTTTGCCAATAATCAGGTTGTCAAAACAAAATCAATAAAGATCTTTTAAACCTAAATTAAACTATAAATCAAATGGACCTAACAGACACCTACAGAATAAAACAGATGAATTTACCTTCTCAGCAGCTCATGAAACTTTTTCCAAAATACACCATATTCCAGGTCTCTCTCTCTCTCTCTCACATACACACACACACAAAGAAAAATATAATCCCATGCATCCTATAAGATCATAATGGAACAAAATTAGAAATAAACAGCAAAAAATAAATAAATAAAATAATAGAAACTACATCACCACATGGAGATTGTACAATATTCTTTTAAATTAAAAATGGATCAAAGAATAAAAGAGTAGAAACTAAGAAATTCTTAGAAACAAACAAGAACAGACATATACCAAACAAGAACAAGAACAGACATATAATGTACCAAAATCTCTGGGACAATATGAAAGAATTTCTAAGAGGAAAATTTATAGCAGTGAGTATCCACATTAATAATAATAATAATAATAATAATAATAATAATAATATAATAATAAAGAAATCCCAAATAAATAAACTTATGCTGTACCTAAACTTTTTAGATAAAGAAGAACAAACTAATTCCGAAAGCAGTAGAAGAAAGGAAATAATTAAAATCAGAGCTGAAATTCATAAAATTGAGGATAAAATATACTTAGAAGCAATGAAGTTCTTTAGTTCTTTGAAAAGATAAATAAAATTGATAAATCCATGAGATTGAAAGTGAGGGAATGCTCCCAAATGCATTCTATGAAGCCAGTATAACCCTGATACCAAAACCCAACAAAGAGATATCAAAGATGGAAAACTACAGACCAATATTGGTGATGAATTAGATGCAAAAATCCTTAATAACGTATTAGCAAACCACATTCAAAAACTCATCACGGTAATACACTGTGAAGGAATATAGCCAAATACAGCCTTAATATAGCCAAAGTAATACTGAGCAAGAAAAGTGATGCAAGAGACATCACAATACCTGATCTGAAATTATACTACATAGGTACAGTATCAAAAACAGCAGTGTACTGGCACCAAAATGGGCATGAAAACCAATGGATCAGAATGGAACACACAGAGACGAACCCACATATGCACAGTCATCTGATATTTGACAAAGGTGCCAAAGATATATTTTGGAAAAAAGGCAGCCTTTTTGACAATTAGTACTGAGAAAACTGGATAGTTATATGCAGAAAAATAAAACTAAATTCCTATCTCTCATCCTGCACAGAAATCAAATCAAAATGTATCAAAGACTTAAGAATTAGACCAGAAATCTTGCATCTGCTAGAAGAAAACATAGGATCAATACCCTATGTTGTAGGGTACCCTATGTTGTAGCATCATATTGGTGGTAGCCCAGACTTCTTTATAAAGACCCCCAAAAAACAAAAAAAAAATAAAATGAAGAATCAATAAGTGAGATACCATCAAGTTAAAAACTTTCTGGACAGCAAAGAAAATGGTTTAGAGAATGAAGAGAGAGCCTATGGAATTGTTGAAAATCTTTCCCAGCTACTCTTCCCATAGGGAATTAATATGAAAACTTCAAAACCTCATTGCCTAAAAATGAACTGCCCAATGAATAAATGGGTTAAAGAATAAAACCAAACTTCTCAAAAGAAGATTTACATATGGCCAACAAATACATGAAAAAATGTTCAACATCTACAGCAATCAGGGAAATGCAATTCAAAACTACACTAAAATTTTATCTCACTTCAGTCAGAATGCCAATGATCAAGATTAAAAACAATAACAAATGCTGGCAAGAATGTGAGGAAAAAGGCATCCTTGTACATTGTTGGGGTTGCAGACCAGTAAATGCACTCTGGAAAGCAGTATGGAGATTTCTCAAGAAGTTTGGAATTGAACCACCATATGATCCAGCTATCCCATTCATTGGTATTTATCCAAAAGAACTAAAATCAGTATACTAGTGATAAAGCCATGTCAATATTTATAGCAACATGATTCATAATCATTAAATTATGTAATCAACAAAGATGTCCAACAATAGATGAATGAATTAAGAAATTGTGGTAGATATTCACAGTGGAGTTCTACTCAGCCATAAAGAAGAATGAAATGATGGCATTTCCTGGTAAATGGATGGAAATGGAGAACAACATTCTAAGTGAAATAAGCCAGACTCAGAAACAGAAAGTTGAATGTTCTCTCTCATATGTGGAAGCTACAGCAAAATAAAGGAAACGAAGTGGGATGTTTAGAATATCATAAAGATGTAGGGAGGGACAGTAGTGTAAAGAAGAAGAGTGAGAGGCAGAGTGGAGGGAGGGTAAAGGAGAGGCAATAAAGAATGAATTATTTAAAAATCATATTATGTGATCTACCACAGGGAATTTCACCTTTATGTGTCAGTAAAAAGAAGCAATCAAAACTAAATAGACAAGTGAAAGGAAATCTAGAAAAGTAGAAGGAGAATCAGGGAGGAGAGGGAAGATGGGAGGGAAAATGGGCCAACCACGAACTGAAATCAAATCCCATGCATGTATGATTTTGTTGGAATGGACCCACTACTATGTAAAATTAGAACACTCTAATTAAAAAAAATTAAAGAGAAATAAAAATAAATAGAAATAAAATGGAAATTCTTCATGGTGGTTGTTTTTACAGAGAGTAATTGCAATTGGAGGTGAGAGTGGAGACAGACTATTTTATTTTACACATTATGCTTTAAAAATAAACATTATTTAATGAATAAACCCTAGTTTATTAAATGTATGATATACAGATAGTTCTACAAGCATTAGTGAAATCATGTACTAATATTAAAATGAATAAAATAGACATCTATGCTAAAATAGATATATCTTGAATGCATATTTTGGAATAAAACAGGAACATTACAAAATAAAATACATAATACTATAGCACCTAAAAAAGTAGATAGATACACTGTTATAAATGTATGCCCATGAATTTGCCATACTTCAGTGGCAGAGTTTGAATAGCATGCCTGAGACCCTAAATTCAATCCCCAGTAGCCAAGAAAATAAATGAAAAAAATGAGTACATATATATAAACTGAAATACAAGCACAAATTTTATGTGGTCATTTATCAATCTGTTTTTGCATTAAAATATCTGGAAGATACAAAATAAAGTTTATCATTGGCCAATTCTGGGGATGTGAGTTCAGGAAAAAGACGGGTTTTAAAATTATTATTTTATGTCTACCTTATATCAACTTTTTATCTTTTTATAAGCTGATATGATACATATATTAATAAAATAATGTGAAATAATTTGAACTATATAACACATATGAAATATCTGCTTGGGAACATCATGCATATGAGGACAAAGGACACAATATTGAAAGAAGTGTGTCATGTCAGATTATTTTTGCTGTTTTCAGAAAATTAAGGTCTATTATAAATATGCTTTATCTTCTGTGCCTTCTCTTTTCTGTTTCCTTCCTCTAACCTTATTATAGCCCAAAAGAATTCCTCCTTTTCAGTATGATTAATAGATATTGACCCATATGTGATCATCTTAGTCAAAATGCCCTCACACTCAAAGGAGCAGGTGTTTGGGGATTTCATTTATGTATGTATGCCACCAAACAGAAAGCTAGAAACATTGTGTAGTAGGTTTTCCAGAAGAGAGATATTAAGGCAAAAACTTTAACAGATCTATTCTTCTTTCCAGTTTTTATTATATTTACCTCAAATCCTAAATTTTCTTCATGTTTTAGCTACCTATGTCATTCCCTATTTGGTAGAGCTTTATTAGAAAGAATTCTTCAGAGAAACAAAATCAATAAAGGGTGTGTGCGTGTGAGAGAGAGAGAGGGAGGGAGTGAAGGAGGGAGGGGGAGAGAGAGAGAGAGAGAGAGAGAGAGAGAGAGAAATTTTTTACCAGACACACACTGGTAATCCCAGTTATCCAGGAGGCTCAGTGTCTGCCCAATCTGCATGTGAGGGATTATGTAACCCTCGGAGGTGTGGGCCAGCTGGAAATAAAAGTCTGGAAAAGTAGTATTGAAAAATAAACACAAAGAACACAGAAAATATTTATATTGAAAGTGAGGGCTTGACCAGTGGAAAAGACCTGATGGGTCTGATTGTAATAAAGGGAAAAAGCCTACAAATGCTTTATTTATAGTAAAACACAGCAAAGGAATTTACTGTGAGGAGGGGTTCTTCAAGGTAAACAAGAAGCTAGAAGCTGTGTGGAAGTTGGCCAGATTCTTCCTCCTCCAGGCAGCTGATGCCTCAAGGCTAGTCGGGGCACTGGTATCTCTCTCCACCTCTGAGGAGTTGCATTAGAACCTAGGGCTATCTGAGCCAAAAACATCCACAATATCACAGAATTCTCTTTGAGCAGGATGTCTGCTAGGGCAACAGAGCAGTTTCAGATCATAACATAATGACTCAGACATGTCCACAGTAAATTTGCAGCTTCCAGCAGCTTAGCAGGGAGGATTTCAAGTTTGAAGCCAGTCTCAGCTACTTCAAAAGACCATATCTCATATAACTCAATGGTACAATGCCCCTAGGTTCAATACCCAGGACTGAAAGAAAAAATAAAAGCCTATTACTCCAAGTGTGCAATGAAATAAACATGTCAGATACTTTGATTTGGAAGTAAGAGAGATAATGAAGCAATCATTCGTTCTGATAAATGGTAACAAAATAATCCGTATTCAGAGGCACAAGTGGCAGAGTTCTAATACAAGCTCTGGGACTTCGAGGTGGCAGCAGTGAGGTCCTCCACAGGAGCAGTCCTATGAAATTCAGTTATGTTTGTCCATAACCATGCAATCTCCAACTCTTCCTTTAAAGCCCTCTCAGAGACTCAGTGAAGTACTTAATGTTTTAGACATATTCTTTTGATGATTGAACTAAGGAGAAGTTTAATTTGGGGTTTTTGTTTGGGGAATTGTAATTAAGAACTTGATTTACTTTTATGTCATATGAAAATAAAATGATAACACATGTCATGTATAATCTACCATGACAAAGAAATTAGTTCATAATTTATTTATACATTAACAATAATATCTATGATTAACCTACAAGGTGATGTTTATTGATTTTTACAAATAAAGAAATGTATCTCATAAATATTAAAATCTCATTGTCATAAAATTAGTGACAAATTTAATTCTGCCAAGTCTAAGGGCCCAGTAATTTCATACTATATTATAGAAATTTGATTATACCTTGAAAGATTGTAGATTGCAAGTGTCAAGTTACTGTTCTAGCATAGTTAGATTAAGCAATTTAATGCAAATCTGCTAGTTTCTCTCACTTCAGTTTCCACATCTGCATTATTTACATTAACAATGTATTCAGAGCAGAAATTCACTATCAACCACTCACTGGGCACCATTTGCTATAAAATCTAAAAATATAATCAGACCATCAAGTTCAATACAAATGAACTATATACATAGATAACAATTCATGGGAGAAAATTTTGTTCCTTTGCCTCAAGTTCCTAAACAGCATAAGTTGTAGACGAAATAGAGATCATTTGGTTGATCACACAAAATGACAAAGGCAGAAGGTTTATTGGTCATTTCTGTCATAAGGGATTTTGGGAAGCCTACCTGTCTTTGATGTACCCATAAAATAGTAATTTAGATGCAAAAACCTCTATATCTCTGATTTGAGAAACAACAATGTCCACCTCTTAATGCTGTAGTATAAGCATTCCTAAAATATTTTATTAACCAGAATATTACCTGATCATCATTCCCATTCTGTGCATTTGTGTGTGTTTGTGTGTGTATGAGTGTATGTGTATTGGTATAGGTGTGTGTGTGTGTGTGTGTGTGTGTGTGTGTGTGTGTCTTTTTACCTTTAATTTCAAGGAAGGCTTCAGCACATTCTACTTGGACCTTGCACAAAATTCTTATCTACAAATTGTCAATATTCCCTTCTATTAATAATGCAGTCTCATGAAAGGATTGACAATATGATAAGATCAGAAAGAAAGTACTCTACCAGTTTGAAATAGCACTATTTGTCAGTGCGATAATTCTGAAAAATTACTGAATTGTAACAAACATAAAGAAATCTATTTCTAAAATTCTAACAATATCGAGTAACACGAGCAAGTACTTTAAAATATATAATACAAACTTCAAATAATACTACTGAATAAATCATATTCTTAAAAGACAATGAAATCACATAGAGAAATGTGCTATATAAAAATGAACTTGGATGGATATACAGAGTGATAGCTTGTAAAACATTTCCAAGAATAATATACTAATTTCTTCTATGTCCCTATGAAATAAATCTAAGGGTTTTCCAGTCAGCCACAAGCAATTGAATCCTTTCCTGCCTGCCCACAAGTATATTCCAGCTAAGCTGTTTTGTATGCATTTTTATATTCAGTGAATGAATTATGAATAAAATTTCCAAATGTCACAAAGCCAACTGTCAACATGTATAAACATATTCAAGTTACTTTTTGGCAATAAACATCAAAAGATATTTTTATGGGTTTCAAAGCTTTTTTGACAAAATGAGCTCTTTGAAATATCCGTTATTTTATGAGTCAGAACAACTGTCAAATAGCATTTGTAATGTCAGGAGTTTCATTATCACATGGCTGCAGGCTAAAGTTTAGGTGCTAAGCTGCCTCTTAGTTTATGTCTCCCTAATAGATTTTAAAATATGGGTATGTCCCTTGAAACGTTCATTATCTTTCTTACCTTTCGAATTAGTTGTTTAACTTACATTTCTTATTATCTTATCACTCATCTATTTCATCAAGGAATTATTACAATATTGGGGTTGATAGCTTTACAGGTCTTAACCAGTGTCTTTGAGTTATGCAGTATTAGCTATGATTTGGAAGCTCAACCAGAAGCAAGGTGAATTTAATGTCATTAGAAAACTTTTCATCTTTTTAAATTTAAAATGAAAGAAATTATTTTAATTTTTTCTCAGAATAATTCATAGCCTGTGGATTTTTTCTATTAGGCAATGAAGCTATAATATTAACATTGAATATATGTATAATTCTCATAATCCAAATGAAGAGAAATATAACTACCACAGAACATTCTATTATGAATGGGCTTCTGTCACATTATTAGAAAGGTACATTAATGCAAATAAAAGTCTTAGAAACTCATTACTTAAATACTAAATTCCATATTTTGTATAAAATGGACCAAAGTTGTTGCCTGAACTATTTATTTATTGAATAAAATGGCAAATTAAAGATGCATGATTTCCTTTTGGCAAACTAGTATAGAATGTTTATTTTTCTTGCCATTGTTGATATGTTTAACTTTTAGAATTTATAGTTCTATGACTTAAATTATCAAGCATTTTTAGTATTTAATGAAACATTATTTTTAAATAGTCTTTTAGTTGTAGATGGACACAGTATCTTTATTTATTTTTATGTGGTGCTGAAGACCAAATCCAGGACCTCACATGTGCCAGGTAAGTGTTCTACCACCAAGCTACAGCCCCAGACCCAATGAAACATTATTGTCTGACAAATTTTTTTGCAAATTCAGTTTCACTTTGAATAGTTTTGGATGCTAAATCTTGAATGTTCTGCATACTTACTATTAAAGATATTTAGTAAATAAAATACACATAATTTGTAAGCCAAATTATGTTAATTTAATACATTATTAATATTTGTAAACTACGTTTTCCCCTACTTCCACCCATATCAGAGATAAATATATTTTATCTCTGATTTATGCTATCATTTTTATTAATGTTATTGGTTGTGGCAAAAATGAAATTTAGAGATTTCAAATATTCAAAAGTATAAAAGAATTCAAGAACAGAAAAGTACTGCCTTGATGAACTTTACTATAAGTCAAATAAAATTCATAAATTGTATATGAAGTTACATACCTCTAGACATCATAATACTCATTAATAATTGACAAAATTTTATGGTTTCAATTTATTGTAGTCATATCTATGTTATCTTCTGACAACAAATTTTAAAATAACAAACATACTCCAAAATTGTAACATTCATGACATCTTGTTTTATCATTTTGTATAAACTAAGTGGCTGTGTGTGAATTTTATAGAGCACTCAGGAAAAAAAAAATAGAATACTGAGAACATTTCAAGGATTTCTCATTATAGACCTGTAGATCAAGCCTTTAAATGTTAATGTAAATAAATGTTCTTCTTTAGATTAATAAAAGTAATTATTAATGTAAAATATAAGGCTGTCTTTTTGTATGGGTGACAGTTGAAAGAAATTTATGACAAACTAAATAGGGCAAATACACACACACACACACACACACACACATGCTTGCACATTTAAGTGCATTAGTTAAAATGTGGAAAATTAGTGCTTTGCTACAAAGCTCATTAAAGAGTCAATATTTGGGCTAGGGTTTTAGCTCAGTGGCAGAGCCCATACCTAGCAGACTTGAGGCCCTATGTTCAAACCCCTTTACCACACACTTGATGGCACAGGTCTGTAATCACAGAAAATCAAGAGCCTGAGGCAGGAAGATGGAGCATTACAGATCCTAAGAAAGTTAGCATTCCTGCGTTAAATCCTGGGAGGGAGGTGGTCACTGTTTTAGGGATCCAATCCTATTATTCATATATAAATGCATTTAAGTATATGATAATACACAATAAATGTAGTTCTAATAGGTAAAACCAAAGGTCTTATAAGGTATTGGTTACATACAACCATAAATGATATGTTGACACTGGGCATGATGGGGCACGCCTGTAATCCAGCAGCTCTGGAGGCTGAGGCAGGAGAATCACGAGTTCAAAGCCAGCCTCAACAAAAGCGAGCCACTAAGCAACTCAGTGACACCCTGTCTGTAAATAAAATACAAAATAGGGCTGGGGATGTGGCTCAATGGTCGAATACCCCTGAGTTCAATCCCTGGAACCAAAATAATAATAATAATAATAATAATAATAAGTTGAATGACATCTGCAACAATGGAGGAGGACCCATGGCTGACTCTGGCAAGTATGGGGGGACTCATTCATTGACAAAGAGAACACACGTTGAGATCTAAGGAGAACTTTATCTGGGAGAGATGAAGCACTTGTCACAAAGGATGCTGCTTCTCTTTACTGCATATAACACTGTCTTTTATATGCTTGCAGTTAAGTGAACCATACATCTTAAAGGTCAAGCCTTGCGTAAGCAGTTGCTAGCGTATTTGGCAGACTATAGATTAGTTCCAGGAAGAAGAAAACACCATTACACAGATGGCAGAAAAACCGTTCACACAGATCACAGAAGAACTGTTTTTCCAACAGCCAAAGAACATCCTGTTCACAGAATGCAGAAGAGAAAATGGGGCCCTAGTCCCCGAGCATCCTGTTTGGCAACTCCATCTTTTGACAGAATGCCATGTAGGCCTCCTTCCAGGGGACAGGGCCCATAATAATATACAGAAATTATAGTGTAGCAAATAATGGGGGAAAACAGAAAAGCTATAAAGTAGATGATATATAATTTTCTAGTTTGCCTTTTTTTTTGTAAGCTCTCCATTTAATCTTTTCATTATCCCTTAATTTATTTTATTGCTGACTGAGAGATTTCTATGAAATAACAGAAAGTCTAATATTTTAGCTTAAAATAAACGTGAATTCAAACCAATGGATTAGTCTCCTGTTAATATGATTTTGATACTGAGGTATTAAAATAATCACTTTAATTCTAGGTGTCAATTAGGGCATTCACAAATTCTTTGACAATGACTGAGCCAGAAATTCGGTTCCATTCCTTGCCATTGTAATCTAAAGAAAGTATTTTAAAACAAATTATTTTAAATCAAATTCCTTTCTTCCCCACCATCTTAATTTTCTCATACTTTTAGCTACTATTTGTGATGTTGCCTTAAGGCAATGATATCACTAGTTAGGAAAAATTGGTAAGACTTGGCCAGAAATACTGTCAATCTAATTCCTAATTATCTGTAGGAGTCTGAATAAGGTCCTCTTCACCTGAGGGTTTAATGTATTCCTTCTGTAGAGTTTGTAGTTCCATATGCCCAGAAAGTTGGAAAGCAGGCTTGGCAATCAGATAATTTTCCATATAGAAGTACCTTGAGAAATTTGAAAATTTTGGCAAGAGAGAAGAATGCCTAATATATACATTTCAGACATTAATAACTAAAAATGTGGGCAGGGCACATGTTCCTGATTATAGTATTGCCTCCATCCAAAATTATATGCAATGTGAAACAATGGCAATGGTGGAAATAAATAGTGGCAATGTGAAAAAAATGGCAATAAAAATGCAGAAATAAAAGAAATTGAAAGAAAAGAAAGAAAATCATGCGTTCTTTCATAGAAAATCCAGAGTTCAGAGGTAGACCAGACCACAAAAATTATTAACTTGATGTGATGATAGATTTAAGGAACCAAGCACTTTTTCTTTTTACTCACAACTTTGCCATTTTGGGTGCTAATTCTACTTTGATACAGATAACAGGATATATATAACTATTCTTTAAATTTCACAAAGCAGTAGAAAGAAAATTGTTGAGGATGCCAAAGCATGCTTTTAATTTAGAATATGAAAGTATGCAGACAGGATTTGCTACATAACATGTGGGTTTCTAGTACAAATATAATTCTACAACCCCTTAATAAAATACTATTAGAAAATGTTAAGACTTCCACAGCAGGAAATTAAAACAAGTGCAGGATTCTTCAAAGTGTGGTGCCCTGTGAACTTCCACAGGTTGCATATCAATGAAGTTAGCCTGTATTCAGAAGGAGAAGAGACCAGTTATTCACTATTTCTTTATTAGGAAGGATGAACTTTCTTCAGAACAAGGCCGAAGGCTCTTATACTTCCTTAGACCTAATCGCATCACACACATTGCTATGAACCAAAAAATTGGTATCAACCAAAACCAGTTAGTCTAATTGTCTGAGTGCTCTATTTAACTTCCTTTGAGATACATGAATGAATGTGAGAAGGCAGCTAGTTCTTAAATAAAAAGAAAATGTAATACATCCTGGGTTTGCAATTAACACTATCCATCACAATATTACTAGTTCTCTTTTTCTCAAGAGAGAGATAAAAGATTACTGGTGTATATTTATATATAATGTAGTGAAAGGTGTTTAAGAAAAGGTAAAATTTAGTAGTTAACTTTAGAAGTTACAGAATCAAAATTCCTCTTTTTTAATGTGTCTACTATTATAAAGTCTCAAAATTATGTTTTGCAAATTGAATGCTTTTAAATAATGAAAATTGTGCAAATGTTCTAATATAGTTTTTAAAATTTATTTTGAGGAATAGAACCTCAATCAAACTGAGTTAAGTAAAAAGTGAGTAATCTTATAAAACCCGAAGACAACAATTACAACTTGGCCATGGAAAGTTAAGAACCAAGAACTGGAAAAGAGATCACCTACTTTCAGTTTTTCTTGCTTGGAAAGGCTACATATTATCTCTCTTTGTTTACTATGCATATCTACTGAATCCACTATTCTTTCTGCCATCTCAGATTTTCTCTTAACTCCTAGATTTATCTCTAGCAATCTCTGTGTATATCTTTGATATGCCATACATCACCCACAATCCTGATTCTATGTGACATTTCAGCTCAAATCTTGCGATGGTTAATTTTAGGCATCAACTTGACTGAATTAAGGGACACCTAATGAGCTGGTAAAATATTTTGAATGATGTTTGTGAGGGTGTTTTAGAGGAGATTGACATGTTAGTTTGTAGATTGAAAGGGAAAGATTTGCACTATTCAATTGGCTGGGACCTGGGTAAAATAAATATCAGAGGAAAGGTAAATTCAATCTCTCTCTCTCTCTCTCTCTCTCTCTCTCCCTCTTCCTTTCAGTATATAGAGCTGGGGGATCCATCTTCCATTCTTGGATTTGTCAGAACTCCAATTTCTCTGACTTTTGAATTCCAGGACTTACACCAGGAGATCTAGTTTCTTAGACATTTGGCCTTAGATGATGAGTCACACTTTCAACATCCCTGGTTCTAAGGCTTCTTTTATTTGAACCAAGCCATGCTTACCAGTTTTCCTGGTTCTCCTGCTTGAAAATAACCAATTATGAGCAGAATTTCTATGTCTCCATAATTACATGAACCAATTCCTCTATTAAATCCCTTCTTGTCTATCTTTCTATGTGTCTATGTTCTCTTTGCTCTGTCTTTCTGGAGAATAATGACTAAGAAAAATATCTGTTACAAACTGATTATATTCTATGTCTAAATTCTTGAAAGAGATTGTGCTTGGTTACTGGTCAGTTGATCATTTGACCCTAGGTCATGTATTCCTTCCTGGTTCAATGAGTCATTATTGGAGGTAGATAGTTTTCAGTGGCATTAATGCTGCTGTTTTGAGGAGTTCTGGCTTGAACATACAATGCCACCTGACTACGACAGGCATTATCATTTCAGTAACTTTTTAATTATGTTAGTCAACTTTGTGTAACTGTGACCCAAATTCCTAACAAGAACAACTTAGAGAAGGGAAAGTTTATTTTGGTTCAGAGGTTGAGGTATTTAGTCCAGGGTAGGCCAACTCCATTACTCTGGGACCAGGGTGAGGCAGCACATCATGGTTTAAGGGTGTGGCTAAGGAATGTTGATCAAGACATGGCAGTTGGAGAACAGAGAGGGAAAGGTGAAATAGGCCACAGGGAAGATGAACACACACACAATGACATACTGACACCATCTATATTCCCCCTACCTACTGTTACCACCCAGTTACTTCATTCAAAAGAGGATGGACTGTTTAGGTTACGGCTCTCACAATCAAACAATTTTACTTCTGAATGTTACTGAGTTAACACAGGAGCTTTTGAAGGAAACCTCATGTACCAACCATAATACCAAGGAATAGTTTATGCTTCAATCCAATTAATCTTCCATTATTATTGACTTGGGATTCATTACATTTCTCTCTCCATCTAAATTCTCTGTAAAGTGCCTAATGATCTATAAACATTAATTTAAAAAAGATTAGGCTGCCACTACTTAAAATAAACTTTTGAAGATAGGCGTAAATCTTCTGCAATAACTGATTCTCTCCTAGCTGGTTGACTTTATTTTAGAAAATCACACTCATGAGGGTCGGATTGGATAATTTTCTAGGGTTGAGTAAATAGCTTTATAAAATTTGTTAAATGCACATTAATGTGCACACATCAAGTATCCAATATATGTTCAATATTTCTTCTGGCCTTTTTGCCATCCTTAGTCTGCTGGCAGATATATTTGAGGCTGGACTATGACTTGGGTAGGAGTACAAGTAGATACAAGTAACAGAATCCATGTAATCAAATATCACTTGTGCATCTGTGCGTGTGTTTACATATGCAGAGATATTGCAAAAAAGTTAGTGATGTAGAGTATAGCCAGGCCTAACAGGGTCATAGACCCTGAAATGGGAAATTAGAGAACCAATTTTGCCTTCTCTGTATATATTGCTGGAGACATAGGAGATCCCAATTCTGTTCTTTTTTTTTTTTTTTTTGGAAGGATTTCTCTCTCTTCCTCTCTCTCTCTCTCTTTTTCCAGACTACATTTCATTGATTTCTCAATGGATTATGGTGACAAATGGTTGTCATAAAGCACTCAATTGAGACTGTAAAGATTGGTGGTATGATTGTCTGGATTCTGTTTCCTTTCTTATTACCAGGGTCTGGCTTGTTCTGATTATATCAGGAAATTTAAACCATGTGTCTCACCACCCCCTCATCAAGAGCTGCAAAAAATGGGCTTTTTGAAATGTGCAAATGTGAATGCTCTCTAAAAATGGACTGTGGTATCAGGATGGAATAATTGATGACAAACATGATTAATACTTTCATTTTAGGCTACACTTAAAGTACAATGTTCTGAAAGACATCCAGGAATAGAAGAAGAGAGGTTACTCTTACTTGCTTCCAGAAGGTATGTTGCTGCACTGTCCTTAACAGTAAGAGCACCACCCGCAATATTTCAGTGAAAAACATTTTTGTCTGGTAACTAGGGGAAAGCTTCAGCAGATATTGCGAGCCCTGTACAATATTATTGTATTTTTGCTTTTATGTATGTATTTATTCTACTTAGAAAGAAATTTGTCACATCTCCAAGTTGCATTTTCCAAAGGCTTACAAACAAATGTATTTAAAAGTAGAGGAAATTAATTTGCATTTTTCATGTTTTATAATCCTTAAAAAGATTTCTATAGAGAGAGACATTATTGTCTTTATATCTTCATTAGTTCTTTAAGCAAAGAAATTATGTTATGAAATATTATCATGCTATCATCTGGCACAGTTCACTTCTTCTTGAAGTTAGACACTTACAAACAATTTTATATTCTTCCCTCATTTGATGCAGTTGTGCATACAGAATGCAAACTGCAATTTATCTACATGTGAATTTTAACTTATTCTCACTCCCCTTCTCATTGGGAGTAATTTCTATGGGGACTGGTATCATCTTTGTCAAAGTTTTTACTATGGAAAATTATGCCTAACAATATGTGTATGCAATTCCCATCAGATATGAATTGATAAAACATCCAAAATGAATATAGTAAGAAAAACTTTAACTATAATGACAGGATGAAGATGGGTAAGAAAGAGAGAAGTCACTTTGATTTTACCTTACTAAATTTAGACATTTCCAGTTGAAGTAGTGACAGTAAATGAATTTCTCATTCACCAGGTCAATCTTTCAGCATAGATCCCTCAAAGAAAAACTCTCCAAGAGAAAAAATGTCCCTCCATGTTTTAGTCAGCTCTTTAGTTGCTGTGACCAAAGCAACTAACAAGAACAGTTAGAGAAGAGGAAGTCTACTTGAGTCTCACAGTTTCAGAGTTCTCAGTCCATAGATGGCTAACTCCATGGCACTGAGTCAAAAGTAAGGCAGAACATCAAGGTGGAAGGGCATGGTAGAGGAGAGCAGCTTAGGACATGGCAACAGGAAGGAGAGAGAGAGGATAGATTACTAGGGATAAAATATAAACCCCAAAGGCATGACTCCAGTGACCCACTTCTTCTAGCCACATGCTTTCTACCTACCATTACTGTCCAGTTAATCTGTATAAGTGGATTAATGCACTAAACTTTCTTGCATTGTCTCACACATGAGCTTTGGGGAAATATCTGCTATCTACACTATAACCCTCTGTCTTTACTCTTCCCTTATTTTTGTCCTCTTCCTCGTTTCTCACATATATGCAAAGCAGAATAAGGTTATAGTATTTAACCTCACATAGAAAATAATGTTAGTTGACATTTGACTACTTTTCCTCACTTTGATACCAACTTAGTATTCATTGTTTTGAAACTTTTCCCATGTGACATGGAGTAAAGAAAATAATCCTCCAGATGAAGGGACAATGACCTTGCTCCAGTATGTAATATACATCATTTAGCTGAAGTAAGTACTCAAAAGCAGTTGTTTGTGGATTTAATTTTATTAGCATTCTATTAATACACTTCATTTGATTAAATTCCAATACAGTTAATCTATGTTGTTTACCTGGGCTTCTTCATTCAGTTGGCCATCTCTGGGATGCATATAGGTCACATAGATACATTTTTTCTTTTCCTTTTTCAAGATGACCAAATGCTGTCTTATTTCTGAATGACAGAATCCTTTAAGGGACACCCAAATTCGTTTCTTGATTTGCTCTTGATTGGCTAACTTCTTCATTTTTTTTCTACTTTCAATCTTGTTTTGATTAGACTGCTTTTGAAGAAACTTCTAAAACATTGCATTCTAGTTTACTTCTTTTGGTGCTCAAGTGTGCACTTGTGAATACCTGTGCCACAGTCTCCTCCGTTTAGCCCATTTGTGGCCTTAAATTTTTATTCTCAAAAATATTCCCAGCACTGGAGTAGGGTCTGTCAGATATTTGTTTCAGACAAGCAGAGAGGCAAGACAGAAGGAAGGAAGAAGAGAATAAAGGAGGAGGGACAAAGAAGGAAAAAGAGAATAGAAGAGGAAAAGACAAAAAGGATGTTTCAATGGGATTTGGAAAAATTCAAAAATGAATTGAATAATTAGAATTTAAAACACAGGGAATGTGTGGATAGTAGAAATAGTGACGAGAGATTCACTTTATATACATTGAGTAAATAATTGATTTAATTCATAAATATAAAAATACAAACAAGCATTTAATATAATGTTTCCTTTCAAACAGCAATTGAATATGAATACCTGTTTTTAATGCTGCTCACTAATAGGCTATAGCCTTCCCAGTATAAGTACTTCTCTTTAACACCCCCCAAAATAAAGATTCTTCATCCTAATACTTTTACATCTAGTATGCATATGTTCAAATAAATTTGAATATATTTTATAAACCCTCAGCATCCTAAATATTAGTCGTATGTATCTTAGGAATGGCTTTTCAAATATATTAACATGAAATTCTTTTGATAATAGCTCTTTACTTCTAGAAAATACAAACATGGACATACACATAAAAATTTTAGGAACACCAATTACTTGTATTCATCAAAATTGTATATGCTAGTATTGACAGTGTAGAAAGATCAAGAAATTTAAATTATGAAAAGTGCAAGATATCAGATAAATCTAAATAAAGATCATGTCAATGAAAGACCCATTATTTGAAAAGAATTGTATGACACAATTCCTTAAAATAAAAAATAGGTCTAAGTAATTATGCTAATTATGGTTTAGAAATAAAAAGTTTCACCAGTCATTATGAACACAGAGGTTCAAGACAAATAATTATAGCAAAATAACTAAATTGAATTGAGATTAAAAGTAAAAGCTTGTATATGTGAGTAGGAGTAAAAAAATGGAGTGAGCTAATTTCGGCATGACTCATAGCAGAAAACCTACAATTACCATTTTGTTTCTAACCCTGGTAAGATAAAATGTAAGTGTATACTTGTTCATCTAAGTAGTAAAATCTACTCTGAATAGAAATGAAAAGAGACTTCAAACCTTCAAAATTATGAGGGGATTATACCAAAGAAGAGAAACAAATGATACTCAGAAACATATTAAATAAATAAAGAGAAGTAGTACCATGAGCATCTTAATAATTACTATGAAATAAATGACAAGTATCAGGCAAAAAACAAAATTCAGGTTTATGATACTTAGACTTTACATTCATAAAACAGCATACATCTAAAAGTTTTAAATTTAAATGAAAAAGAGACATGAGAGAAAGCAAGGGCGAATTCAGCAACAAAAAATATTTTAAAATATCCAAGAAGCTTATTGATTGTTTTCACAGCAGGGTGCCTATAATTAAACATAAGATATTGAATATTTTAAAATAGCTAAGGGACTAAATTTAAAATGTCTCCCTACAAAATAATGATAAGTGAAGTGATAGATACAATAGTTTGATTTAATCATTTTATACCATATTCATATATCAAAATATCACATTGTACCCCATAAATATATACAATCATGATTTGTTAATTAAAATAATGTTAATTAGAAGATATACATCTGGGGATGTAGCTCAATGATAGAGGGCTTGTGCTGCATGTGCAAGGCCCTGGGCTTTATATCCAGTGTTGCAAAAATATTCAGTATTTTTAAAAATGTATTTTAAAAGAAAAAAGTACTTTGTCTTTTAAAAGTGGTTCTTTTTTTTAGGTATGTACTGAATATGCACATTTTATTTTTTATTTATTATTCCCTAAACTGTATAATTCATATGATTATTGTATATACTATAAACTCCACATATAGCATTTTTATTTTACTAGGTATCATAAGAAATATGGAGATGATTTAAAATATAACGGATGTATATATTTAAAGTATAAAGGATTTACTTGGGATTACATGCAAATACTATACTCTTTTTATTTTATTTTTTTTATTTTGATTCAATGTACACAAATGGTGTACAGCTATTGTTTCTCTGGTTGTACACAAGTAGAGTCACACAATTTGTGTAATCATACATGTACATAGGATAATGATGTTTGTCTCATTCTGTTATTATTCTTACCCCCTCCCCATCCCACCTCCCCTTTTTTCTCTATGCAATATATCCTTCCTCCATTCTTGCCTCCCTCCCACCCTGCATTATGTATCATCATCCACTTATCAGAGAAATCATTCAACCTTCGGTTTTTTGGGATTGGCTAATCTCACTCAGCATGATCATCTCCAACTGCATCCATTTACCTGCAAATGCCATAATTTTATTATTCTTTATGGCTAATATTCCATTGTGTATATATACCACAGTGTGTTTATCCATTCATCTATTGAAGGGCATCTAGGTTGGTTCCACAATCTAGCTATTGTGAATTTAGCAGCTATGAACACTGATGTGGCTGCATCACTGTAGCAATCTAATTTTAAGTCCTTTGGGTATAGGCCAAGGAGTAGGATAACTGGGTCAAATGGTGGATCTGTTCCAAGTTTTCTAAGGAATCTCCACACCGCTTTCCAGAGTGGCTGCACTACTTTGCAATCCCACCAACAATGTATGAATATACCTTTTTCCCCACATCCTTGTCAACACCTATTGTTGCTTGTCAAAAGTGTTTTTCATAGAAAAATATATATGTATCTAAAGTGCACGACATGATATTTTTATATAGGTATACATTGTAAAATGATCGCCATTATGAATGATGATGCAGACCAAAGTAAAAAAAAAAAAAAATCAGGGATTTGTATGTAAGAATTACAAAGCATCAAATATATAATAATAATAAAAATGATGATACTCAAAGTTTATTAACTATTACTTTCCCAGGTAGCCTGATAAATATTTTACATGTATTAAATAATTTGGTGGTAATGGAGGAAGAAATACAATTAAAAACAATAATAGCAGTATGCATTTCTAATGCATACACTCAGTTCTTATCTGATTCATTAGGTTAATAGCAATTGTTTCTGTAGAGGTTTTGGTGATATATACTTATGATTGTTGTAATAGATATACTTAGAAATCTGTTCATTCTAAATTTATAGTAAAACAACCTCCCTACATTCCTTTATTAAAAGTTTATAATAATTGACTGGCTATTATGTCATAGTATCTCAAAAAAACCCAAATTAGAATTTGAAAAGAAATTCTTTCTCTGACCACACAACATAACTCCAAATAAGTAACAAAAAGGAAATAAATGAGTAAAATCAAAATAAAATGTGGAAACAAAATGTTCATTCTTTTGTAACCTGCTAAGCACTTTGAGCAAAGTCGACATCAAATCAATAGTTGCAAAATAACAAGAAAATTATACCTTCTAGTCATTAATAGCTCTGCAGCCTGCAATATTGGAATTGTCACAGCAATATACAGGCTCTGTATTTAATTTGAACTATTAAAATTTTGTAAACAAAGTAAATAAATTTGATTATGAATACAGAACAGAAGATAGATATTATCAAATTTATCAAATCCAAACAATTTAACATGAAGAATATTAGTGGAATACTGGACAAACAGAGGAGAAGTGAAGGCAAATGAAGGGACAGAATATCCTCACTTTTGAAAAGGTTGTATGATAATGTATAATGCTGATGAGACAAGAAATAACATTCAATGAATATGTCAACAACCTTTTCCTTCCCATCATTCAGTCCACCTGCCAGCTTCCTTCCTTCCTTCCTATAAGAAACTTGACTTCTTATTGATCAAGATTTACATTTTTTTAGTATGAATGATTGAACCCCAGGGATGATTAACCACAGAGCCAAATCCCCAACCCCTTTTTAATTTTTTATTTTGAGACAAGGTCTCACTAAGTTGCTTAGTGCCTTGCTAAATTGCTGAGGCTGCTTTGAATTTGCAATCCTCCTGCCTTAACCTCCTGAGCCACATGGATTACAGGCATGCACCACCATACCTGGCAATCTGGTTTACATTTTATGTGTCTGTAAATAGGATGTGTCTGCAATCATATACACCAAACTATTACTTTGAGTCCTTATGTAGGTTTGGATTATGCAATAAGAGCATTCACACTATGCTCATGTATAACCACATGCATGTATTTAAGTTTTTGTGTCAAAGATACATTATATTTATTTAGAAAATATATTGAAAAAATAATTTAAATTCAAAATAAATATGTAAGTGATATCAAACACATTATTTACATTTACTTTAATTTTCTGGAAACAAAATAAAATCCCAATGAATAACTATGAGAATGAGATAAAACACAGAAGAGAATTTAAGTAGGAATACAAGAAGGTAAAGGAGAACATAGTGGAGGTTATATATTTCCAGCCATAATCCAGAAAAATTACAAGGTAGTCTGAAAGAGAGTATGACAATGACATTCAAATTGCTTGTCACTTGAGTCAAATAATTTCAATACCTGACAGCAAATTGTAATTAAAGTTAGAATTAGTGAAGTAGGAGGCACCAGGGCCAGGTGAGGTCTATATTTCTGCTACTATTTCTGTTGCATCACTAGAACTCACCACACAAATTCCTGCTTTGTCCCCTTTTAGCAAAGACCATTTCTTATTCCAAATGTCCTGTGTATAAGCTTGATAGGCAGGAAGGCACCAGCTTCCACAGGGAGGGAAGCCGAGACTGCAGCTAAAGGGAGGCTCCAGTATCTTGAAGTACTACCCTCATCATATCCCACAGTGCTAGAATGAGACACAGACAATCTTTCTTTGCCACACAGATAAACAAGTTTTGGCTAAACATTTGAGCACACTGTGGTAGTGAGAAAACATATGAAAAGCAAAGATTATGGTTCTGAAGTAAACTAAATAGAGCCTCAGTGATTTTGCTTGTGACACTCCACCAGAATGTTTTGCAGATCCAGTTGGGATGATATGTTTCATTGGCAAGCCACAAACATACCTCATGACAACCCAATATCAAGATGTTATGGTCTTCATGACAATTCATTTTCTTACAGACTGCTCTTTCAAAACATCTAAGGCTACATTTACAACAAGAATTTGTCATCCAAATATTAACAGTAATAGTGGCATTTTGTCTTCATTTAAGATTACAATGGTTTCCTATTAACATTGCTAATATTCTATTACCCATTTGTTCACTTTTGTATGATCCAAACCTAGATAACTCACTAGGGGCAATAATTTCAGGAATCTGTACATAAGTATCGACAGAATATCTTAAGGATGGATTCAGTAATATACTATGTGCTGCTACCTTACTATGTGTTTCTACCTTAAAGGCAGAAAAACTTGTAGTATAGCTGTAATAAACTTTGAATTGCTATTCCTTTTTTATTTCCTTTTTAATCTGCTCCTGAATCAAACCTCATGCTTTTAAATTTTATTTTTCACTTATGTCCCTCATTCATTCACATGGTCAACAGAAACATGTTAAGATTTTCCAGTAAATACTTTTAGAAATTGTAAATTAATCCAAGAGAACAGTTGTCTCAATTTCAGAATATTTTTTAAATGGAGCATATGTAGTTTGTGGCCAATGTCTTTCCATTAACTTGATTATGAGACTAAGGCCATTACTCTGTACTCTAAAATGCTGAAGAAATCATCTGAGAGGAAGAGAGATGAATGCTTAGTTTTTCATATTAAAGGGAGCAGCATTATTCTAGCTGTATTCATTCTTCTATTATTTACTACTGTTCGAGACTTGAGGTTATGTAATATAGTTTATGCTCATAACTGATGTGGCTAGAGAATTCAAATTGAATTTAATAGCATCAGTAGAACAAAAAATGTGATGTATTTCATACATGTCAATAAAGCAATGACCCGTTCTTTCTCTACAGAGAATGGAATAAAATATTTTCCCAAGTTTTTATTCATAATGTTCTTTATGAACAGAGCCCATCTTTTGCATATTTCCTGGGTACTTATTGTACACAGGATTCAAATATCAGTCTCCACTGGAACTTCAAATATGAATGCTCAGTCAACTTCCAGCATGCTTTTTATAGGAATGTGAAAGACAAAGATTATTTAATACCGGAAATTCATGAGGTTAAGATGCATGTGTTCATATACTCATAGTAAGACTGCTCTTTTCTTAGTTTTACTTCAAATATTAAATGTGATCAATTATGAAAATAAAATACTATACTTTTAGTGGAAAGAACCAAGGCCTGAAATCTATAGGCCCATACTCTCATTTTGATCATATCCCATGACTTGTTTCTTGGGGAAAATTGCATAATTTTTACCACAGTTTCCATATCAACAAAATACAGTTTCTGACTCCCTCATTTCTAGATTTCCTTCCAGCTGTTTGTGGTATAGTAAGAAAAAAAAAAAAAAAAAAAAACAGTAGACTTTTGGTAGCTTTAAGTTTCACTCCTAATTCTGTACTTTTAAAAAAGTCACAGTAGGCCAGGCAAGTTGTTGGGAAGCCTATAATCTCAGTCGTTTGTGAGGTTGAGGCAGGAGGATTGCAAGTTTGAGGACAGCCTCAGCAACTAAGGGAAGCCCTAAGCAACTTTGTGAGATCAAAATTAAAAACAATAACAAAAGCAAAAACACAGGCTGGGGATTTGCTCAGTGGGTAAGTGCCCCTGGGTTTAATCTTCACTACCAAAAAAAAAAAAAATAAGGTCACCTTAGACCGATTCTGAATTTCATTAATCCTAAATTTCTTTTCCAACATAAAATGAGAAGTATCTTATCTAAATTGTAGGATTTTTAGAGTTAAATGTCATTAGGCAACATACATAAAGTAATTAGCATAAAGTAGGCACTTTATCTATCTATCTAGATAGATAGATACACTAATATCTATATTTATATTGATATAGATAGATAAACTAATACACATGCATAATATACACATATTCATTATCTTTATTTTGTTAGCTATAATATTCTAGGGTTATCTTTTTCTTCAAATGGTATGTTGGTAACAGCCATATAAATGGCACTTCCATACTATAATTTAGGTCAAAAATGGAGATGGAAATTCCTAGCAACTAGGGATATTTTTCAAGCTAATAATTCCCAGGAACCTAAGTCAAAGAAGCATTTCTCAATTGAGCTAACAAAAGCAAGGAATTGACTCTACGTCAACTTATTGAAGTACTAATACAAATTAATTGCCAGACTCCTCTGCACACACAAAATAGCATCAACCATACAGTGCCTTTGCTTACAATGACAGACACTATAGGGCATTGGTAAGTGCAATTTGAGGACCAATTAAATGTTTCTAGAGTACATGGGATGACTTTCAATATCTTATAAAATGCTATCTTTCTATTTATATTTTCATCTCAGTTTTAAAACACTTTAAGAAGCCATTTTTTGAGTCACCAATGCTGGTTTTGATGGTCCTCCTATATACCCATAGAACATCAATGAAGTGAAAAATATAAAGCTTCCACATACTACTGCATCATCTTCTGCCTTAAAAATGCCTAGAATAAAATTTAGTGAATAGTCAGTAAATAAAAATTGGATGAAGAGAAGATTGAAATGACCTTAAAGTCAAAGAGAACCTAAGGAAATAATTGGATTGGCTATTGTTTTGAAGCTGCAATATAAGATAATTTCCAATTGTTTTCTTTTCATCTAAAAATGACGCCAGACAAAACAAAGGAAAGAACACTGAGCTAGGAAAATAGAGCATGGGATCAAGTTTCACTTCTTTTTACTGAGTCATGCAGAGGGGATGAAGAAGATTCAAGGTTTAATTGCTTAATCTTTGTAAGCTTTTGTTTCCTCAGCTATAAATGGGGCTGCAAATTAAATATTCTCTCTTTTATTCTCAGTTTACTTGTGAGGTTCAGATATGATTGTGATGCAAAAGTACATTGAAAATAAACCAAACTAATGTAAATACAAGCATTTATTAATAATTGCATAGGATTTTGGACATAATCACTATAAAACACATTTAAATTTTATTGTTAAAAGATCATAACTTGTTTGTATAATTGCTGTGTTAAAATCCAAATATCAATCCCCAGAGACTGTGTAAAGAAAAGCTCCTCTTAATCAAAGAAGAGTACCAGAATTTTGATCTAGAAGGGACAAAACTGTAAGCAAATAAATCTGTGCTTCTGACGTTATAGAAATTTGGGAAAGGTCAATTCATGAAATATTTGGATGATAATACATACTAGGAATTGTTGTATGCAGAGAAATCCATAAGCAGCTAAAACTTTAGTGGAAATGATGGAAATAAAATTTGCCCATGAGCTTTCCTAACCCTACTATTCCTTTAAAACTTATCCTTTCCTATCTTTGAAATTTCACATACATACACACACACACACACACACACACATATATATATAATAAAAAGGACTGCAGATGTGGTTCAGTGTTTAAGTATTTTTGCATTCAATCCCTGGTACAAATGTATATATAAATATATAAAAAATTGAAGTAGCAGGAAAATTATGTTAGTTTTAGCATCAAAAAATGAAATCAATGTGGAAATGAATTTTTGTATGTGCCAGGTTGAGATCATGTCAGTGACAGGAACAGTGTAAAAATACAGTTTAATCATTTGCAGTTCAAATATATTCTGAAAGGCAACCTAAAGAAATAGGAGAAATCAGGAAGTCTTAGTGAACCTACACCAACCTCTGGTAATATAACTAGAGATATAAACCAGACCTTAAACTGGCCATTACGTTAAACCATTTGAAGTTTAGAAAACAAACACTTTTTTTTCTTGCAAATGTCCATCTTGATTTTTTTCTAAGAGCTTCTTTAAATGTGTATGTATATTATTCTTATTCCAGTGTTCATACAATTGTTCAAGCACCATTTCTCCCCTTTGAGAACATTCAGTTAAATACAATTTGATCAAAGAGCTGCTCAAAGGAAAAGTATTATATAAGCATGCAAAGGGATGCCTGTTATGGAATTGAAAAGGTCACGTGGTTTTGTAGCTTACAGGGCAATAACGTTTGTCCTCCTTCTTGAAACTGGGAACCAGCAGCTGATTTTCTCAGGATTTGTTCCAGCCTGCTACTGTACGAACAAGTCTGGGGAGGCTGAACTTCCATTTTCATACTTACAAACCTGTTCACACAAGCAGTTTGTAAATGAAGACTGAGAAAATTGTTAATACTCTGAGAGAAACCATGACTTGAGTTGTGTTTTTTTTTTGTCTTCACCTTTTGATGAGAAAAATTAAAAGTGTAGTGCAGGTAAGACCCAACTACTACAATACTATTAAAGAGCAATTCTTTGTGTTTTTGTTGAAGCATTAAAAAATATATTTAAGCAGTAGTGTTCCCTGCAGGAAGAATTGCCAGTTGGCAACTTAAATTAATTTTTGTCTACTTTGTATAAAGCATTTGACTTCTTTAACAAAAACAATAGTGTGAAATATGACGTCATTTTGTTTGTGATGTTAAGTGAGCAAATAAAAACTTGTTGAAATTATAAAAATATATATATTTATATAAATATTATGTGTAATATATAATATTTCTGTTAATATTTATATTATATATTATATATTATATTTAAAACAAATGTATGTATATTATATAATATATATTATATGTTGTTATATTTATTATTTGTAATAAATATTTGATATATAAATGTATAAATATATATAAGTATATAATACAAAAATTTACAATATATAAGTATATATAAATAGATGATATATGCAATGTATATAACTATATAAAATCATAAAATATATATGAATATATAATAAACATAAAAATACAAATATATATTTTAATATAAATATATAAGTGTATATTTATATTAGTATATATGTATACATATTATACATAAATATAAATTTTATATATGTATATTTGCATATATTTATATATACAAATATATATAAATATGTTTATATATTTGCATATAATATATAATGTATGGAATTTATATTACATTTATATATATTTATTTATATATATATGTACAAAGACAAAATATTTGTATATATTTGTATGATCAATTGAATGCAGAGGTGCTTAATCACTGAGCCACATCTCCAGCCCTTTTTATTTTAGTTTTTTATTTTGAGACAGGATCTCACCAAGTAGCTTAGGACCTAGATTAATTTCCAAGGGTAACTTTGAACTTGCTTTCCTCCTGCCTGAGCCTCCCCATCTGGTGGTACATGCACCACTGCATCCAGCTTAAATTTTATTTTTATCAGCAGATATTCTTTTTCCAACCCTTCCAAATCCTTCAAATGATAGAAAGACATAGGATGATTATTCCTGTATCCATCTGAAATCACTTTAGAGTTTACAATATTAATAAGGATTGCAATTCATGTAGTTTGATATTTAAGAAACAGATTAAAATCTAAGACATGAAATTCTCCCCGTTAGTTCATCAATTAACTTTGTAAAAACGAATATTACTCATTCAGAAAATAAGCATACACTTCTCTGGGTATTTATTTATTTATTATCAGGGATGGAGCTCGAGGGTGTTCTAGCACAAGGGTGCCACAAGGGTGCTTGCAAACTCACTAAATTGCTGAGGCTGGCTTTGAACATGCATCCTCCTGCCTCAGCATCTGAAGCCACTGGAGTTGCAGGCATGCACCACTATGCCTGTCAGTAGTTAGTATTTTTTTTTAGTGTCATGTATTTCTCTAAATCAAAGTATATACTATTAGATCAATAACTGTCAACTGATTTTTTTCAGAAACCAAATGACAAATTTTAAATTCTGGTTAAATTAATATAATAGGCATAATTTTTCTGAAGTTTGTTTCACCCAAAGTCATGTAAGGTCAGCAAATCATTCAAATCTGAGATAAATTTATTCAACCTCTATTTTGTGAAATCTGAAAGAGTATAAATACATGTCACAGTGTTCACTATTTGCATGCCTTCCTAAGTTTAGCATCAACAAATATGACATTTTCTGATTATACATATGCAATTCTGTAATTCACAATGCTCTGTAAAACCCAAAATATATTTTCTTATGTTGATAATTTGATTAAAATAACTTTGGTATTTGAGCTAATTTCATATTTAGCTTCCAAAATCCAGATTATATTCTGGATCTTAAATGTCTCCAAAGGCCCATGTATTGAAGTTTTGTTCCTTAAAGTGGCACTACTTGGAGTTTGTAGAGCCATTAAGAGGTGAGGCCTAAGTGGGAAGTATCTCAGTCTGAGAGCACGGCTTTGAAACAGATCATGGGACCTCAGATTCTTCTTCTTTCTCTTTCTTTTACTGACCATAAGTTAACTGGTTTTGCTTTACTTTGTGTTCTGCCATGATATGCTGCCTCCCACTCAAAGCAACAAAGCCAAATGATCATAGGCTAAAGTCTCTGAAACTGTGACTAAAAATTAACTTTTATCTTTGCAAGTGGATCATCTCACATATTTGTTATGTAACAGAAAACTGACTAACATAGTAAATTAGTATCAAGGTCTTTTCTGTTGCTATGTACTTACTAGTGTGGAATAACAATTGTAATTGGGTTACAGGAGGATTTTATTTTGAGGATTTTTATTTTTCTTTAATCCACTTCAGAATTGTTTTTTAATAGTATTCTAGTAGTTGGGTCTTACCTGCAGTACACTTTTAATTTTTCTCATCAAAAGGTGAAGATAGAAAGTGGATTAAAGAAACAAAATAACATAAGCAAAGCTTAATAGGTGATTCTGGCAAGGGTTCAAAAGATCAGAATGCTGATGAATGCACAGTAAAAGTTATGCTGAAGAGGTTTTAGATGGAAATGGTGACAGTAGTAGAAATTGTACTAGAGGTCACTGTTACACTGTGCAAGTAATTTAGGTATATTTTACTCAATTTTTGAGACTTTGCGAGAGACTGGATTTTTTTTTTCTTTGTATTAGAAATTTAACCGGAAGAGGTCCTTATCGTGGGGCTACATTTCTGGCCCTTTTTTTTTTTTTTTTTTAATTTGTTTGTTTTGTTTTTTGTTTTCGAAATGGGATATCACTGAGTTGCTGAGGGCCTCATTGAATTACTGAGGTTGGCCTCAAACTTGCGATCCTCCTGTTTTAGCCTTCAGAGTTGCTGGGATTACAGGGGTGTGCCACTGCACCTGGCCAAGGACTGACTTATAAAGGCTACAGACTTATTTACCTGGTGAAGGAAATTTCAAAGCAGCAAAACACTCAAACTGTGGCAGGGATATTATTGGCCGCCTTTAGCCAAATTTATAGTGAGAATTAAGAAGAAAGGGAGAAGAACAGATTTGAAAAGAGTTTTGCAGTTAGACCAAAAAAGTAGAATATCTATTGAACAGTTAAGGAGGGTAAAATTGCCAAAGAGATTTAGACCATTATAAAGAAGGTAAGTGTACCAGGGGTGATGGCACTTGCCTGTAATCCCAGCAAATTAGGAGGCTGAGGCAGGAGGATGGGGATTTCAAGGCTAGCCTCAGAAATTTAGCATTGTCCCAAGAACCTTAGCAAGACCCTGTCTCTAAATAAATAAATAAATAAATAAATAAATAGGACTGTGGATGTAATATAGTGATAAAGTGTCCCGGGTTCAAAAAAAAATTAAGAAAATGAAGGAAAAAGAAGAGAGAGAAGGAGAAGGAGGAGAAGAAGGAGGAGGAGGGGGAGGAAGAGAAGGGGCAGAGGGAGGGGAAGGAGCAGAGCGAGAGGGAGAGGCTTAAAGGTATAAAAATGCAAATTTGTTTCAAAGACTTTTATTTGAGAAGTTAACCTGCAGTTCCATGTGTATCCAGAACTGCCTAGGCTTGGGATTTACTCCCCTGATTCCAACTGGCAGATACTCAGAAGGTGCTGCAGTCATAGTTCAATTGGGACCAGGTACAGCTGATGCTGGTGGAAAATTTTGTCATCATCCATTTAATGCTGATTTTGAAGGCACATGGAATAGGATTTATGGGTTCACGGAGGTTTCTATATAATTTCATAGTAAGGCCTATAAAGTCAAACAGTGTATGGCAGGATAAAAATCTCTGCAATTAGCCCCTGACAGGGTGAGAATGTGAAACTTTGAGAAGAAAGCCCAAACTATAACAAAGACTCCAAGAAAGATGAAGTGACAGAAACTTAGAATACTTCTTGGAGGAAGCTGAATTACATATCCAAAGCCAAACTGAGAGACTGGCCATGCAGGTTGGAAGCAGAAAAGCCACATGGGTAGGGTTGCCCAATCCCATGTGTGCCCACATCTTGCCACAGTGTGCCCTGCGTACTGAACATAGAGCCATGGTATTTAATGCTGTCTTGAAATATTTTGGTCTTGCTTTGGTTTGATACCTCCTAGATATTTCCCTGTTACTTTTAGAATAAGAATGTTTACACTATGCCTGTCTAACCATTGTATGGTAGAAGTATGTAACTTTCCATTACAGCAGCTCCCTGCTGAGTTTGCCTTCAGTCTGAAAGGAGACATTGGACTTGGACGTTTGAGCAATGCTGGACCATTTAAGAAATTGTTACTCTTGGTGATGAACTAAATATATTTTGTATTGTGAGATGGAGATGATTCTTTAGGGTACAGGGAAAAATGCTAATTTGAGTTTTAAATATCTCCCTAAGTTCCATGTGTTGAGCACTTGTTCCCTGGAGTGGTGTTATTGAGAAGTTGTACAACATTTAAGAGGCAGGGCTCATGGTGGAAAGTATTTGGGTCATTGAAGTCATGCCCTCAGTGGGAATGGTAGGACCCCAGTCTCTTCTTCTCTCTGTTACTTTCATAGTGGCTTTGTTCTGGCATATGCTCTGCCATGATGTGCTGCCAAAGCAATAGTGCCAATAAAACATGAACTAAAATCTTTCTTTTGAAACTATGAGCCAAAATAAGCATTTTGTCTTCATAAATTTATTATACCAGGTATACTTGCCAGTAACAGAATACTGAATAACAGCAATCAATGTCATGAATGCCCTCTTACACATTTGCTGGCCCAGTGTGAGGTGAGACACACTGAGCTGATTCGACTAACATATATTACCATTGACAATGAGTTTGCTTTTAGTGCTGACCAGCAATACTATTATTAAAATCCCAGGCCCATACTTTCTCCTGCCTGAAAGGGACTATTTCATACATTCTTCTAACCCCACATGTTCAACACTTCACCTCATTGTAATGCTCAGTTAAAGCTCTTTTCTCTTATTTCAAAAAGAAAATAGAAGAAAACAAAGGGCAATATACAGCTGCTCCTAGCTTATCTATCAAACTGATTTGCAAATTTTTGCAGTTGCCACCAATGAGATTCAGGATGAATCCAAAAATATCACCAAAACATAAGAAATATGGTTTATTAATGTAATTTATAAATTTCTAGTCAATAAGAAGAGTACTCGAAGAAGCATATGATATCCCAAGTCTTTTCATCATCTAAGGGAAAAACATCCTGATGTCTAAGTAATTTCTTATACATGTGGCAGAATTTATTCCAGTGCAATGACCCCGTCAACTCTATCCTGTTTTATAGGGTGCAGTAGGTAGAATTTTTTAAAATGACCTCTAATAACCCTCAAACTTACTTAAGCCTTTCTTCTTCAAGTATGGGTCAAACCTGTGAATGTGATGAGAAATTCTTCTTGTGATTATATTAAATATATAAGAAGATTATTCTGAGTTGGCCTGACCTACAAAGTGAATCTTTACAATGCAGAGAGTTTTCTCTGACTTCTCTTATAGAAATTATGAGATCACACATCGATATTGCTTTAGACCACTAAGTGTATGGCCAACAATAGAGAACTAATATAAATTTTGGTACCTAGAAAAAGGGATACTGTCATAGGAAATACCTAAAAATGAAATAGCTTTGCCACTGGCAAGTGGAGGAAGCCTAGATAAATGTTCAAGTCCATGAAAAAAGTTCAGATTGCCGTAAACACACAATTCATACAAATATGATATAAATATTGGTATTACCATCTCAAAAAGAAATTAGAAATATACTTTTGAAAACTGAAGGAAGCTAGTTGGTTGTGTTGGGAAATTTTAAATTTACTCTTACTAATCAAACCAAATGACTCTCATGAGGTTACTTTCCAGAGGCTAGTGTTGGAATTTTGGCCCTGACAGTATCTTCAAATGACCTCTCTTAATGTTTGCTGAGTCTAACTTCTATTTGGTTAAGTCTGGTGTTAGATACTTTTAGTGGCTAAAATGTTTGGGGGATACTGTTGGAATTCAGTGTGGATGGAATATAGGAATTTTTACGCACAGAGATTCTGGAAGATCTGGTAAAGATGAAAAATGAAATTCCTTATATTGTCTTCCCTGTTCCCCCTGTCCAAATCGGTTTGAATCAAAGAAGATCCTTTGGGCAGAAGGTAAACAGCAGTCACATAACAGGCCATATTGCCACCAAAGACACCTTAAGTTTTTACCGCTGAAGAATACTGAAGCTTTCATAGGCCCTGAGCCCAGTCGTGGAGTTTTAAGGGAAGTGTACACCATTGCAGTTGTTCACAGCAGGAACAGTTCACACTGTACCTTCTTCTACCAAGGCTTCTACTGCACCATACCATTTTGATACCAAAGCAAACTATGCTCCACCCTTGTTCCTGTGCATATCTCACCCTCCCAGGCCACTAGAGTGGCTCTACTTCTATGCAACCTGTAGTGATCCACAGGAATGTACTGCAAGATATGGACCACATCATTCAGTCACCCTAGAACAACCACACCTCCACCTAGTCACCATAGACTAATAGGTGAGCTATCCATCACACGAGTAACTTATGTTCTCTGCAAAAAGAACTGTATCCATCTGGCCCAGGATATGCGACAATTGTCCCACCCCACCATGACCTTCAGAGACTGTTCTCCACCTACCATGCATGTGCACTTCTTTGTATCTGCTGGACTTGCTGAAATGTCTATATAGTGGGCATACCCCAATTGCAGTTTGTGCCACAACAGTCTTGACTGCTAGAGTGTCCCAATTCCCATGTGACTTGCCTAGATTGATGGGCCTTCTAACTGTGCTGCTGCATGCAATGCACCTAAAGCCACCAATTACAGCTGAGCAATGTAAACAAATACAGCACTGTGGTGTTCTATTGTCACCAGAGTCATAGTAACAAGCCAACTGACAACCAAATACACATCTTTAAGAAAAATTCCTTTAAAATGAAAGTCACCATATAAAATTCATAGAGAAAACTGATCCAACAGAAGTACAAATATCAATGTAGGGATACAAAATGTATGAAAAAACCAAGATAATATAATACCTCCAAAGGAATACAGTAACTCTTTATCAATATATCTAAAAGGAAAGCAAATGTACTGGATGACTGAAAAAGAATTCAAAGCAATCCTTATAAGAAAATTGAATTAAATGCAAAATAACACAATTCAACAAAATTAGGAAAATAATTCAAAATATAAATGAAACATTTAGTAGACATAGACATCATGAAATAGAGCCAAACAGAAATCAGAAGAAGTCAGTAATTTAATTAAAAAATATAGAGGAGAACTTCAGGGACACATTTTATCAAGCAGGAGAAAGAATTTCTAAATGTAAAGGGGTCATCTAAAATACCTCAATTTAACAAAGAGAGAAAATCGAAAAATGAAGAAGGACTCTGAGACGAATGGAATATTATTAAACAAACACATTTTTGAATTGTAATTAGATCAGAAAACAGAGACATAAAAAACGGACAGAAATACTCTTTGATGAAATAATTGTTGAAAATGTCATTTTCAAATGTCTTGGAAAAGACATGGATGAGTTTATGTTCCGGAAACCCAAAATACCCTAATAGAATTGATCAGAGAAGAGTCTCTCTAAAACAAATTATAGTCAAAATGGAAAAAATCTAAGACAAAGGCAAAATACTAAAACAGAAAGAGAAATGCACGAAGTCATATTTAAAGAATTCTTTGTGAGACTTATGGCAAATTTCTTCAAAGAAACTGTACAGGCTAGAAGGAAATAGGATGCCATGTAGGAAAGAAGGAAGGGAGGAACGGAGGAAGTGGGGGAGGGAGGGAGGAAAGGAGGGAGGGAGGGAGGGAAGGACTATTCAACGAAGAATATTATACCCAGTAAATCTGACATTCAGAAATGAAGGGAAATAAGGAATTAACAGTACAAGCAAGAGCTGAGAAAATGAATTCCTCACCATCAGAGTGGAATCTCAAAGGACACTTTAAAGATTCTTCCTCCATCTAAAAGACAAAAAAAAAAAAAAAAAAAAAAAACTATCATCATAAAAAAATGCAAAAGCATAGTAGCCATTAGGAGAACAGATAAACAAAAGAGACAGAAAAGATAGGATGGCGGGGCAGAGACAACATCAAAAATTAGGACTACAAGAGAACATCCAAAGTACAAAGATGAACTACAAAACAGAAAGATTACAAAAAGTATTTTCAAAACAAGAAAAAGCAAATTAATCACATGACACAGGAGTAAGACTTCACACATCAGTGGTAATTATTATGGTTTGAATATGAGATGTCTCCCCAAAACACCTGTGTTAGTACAGGCATAATCAGGGGTGATCATTATGAAAGTTGTAATTTAATCAGTCCAACTTAGTCTGAATATACTGATTGAATGGTAACTACATGCAGGCAGGGTATGGATAGAGGAGGGTGGGTCAATTGGGGTTTTTCCCTGCAAGGGTTCATCTTCCATGAAGCCCCTTCCCCTTTTCCTCTCTCTGCTCTCTGACTTCCATGAATAGAGCAGCACTCCTCCACCATGTCCTTCCACAAAGATATTCTTCTAAACCTTGGGCCCAGAGCAATGTACTCTGCCAAACGTGGACTAAATCTCTGGAACCATGAGCCAAAATAAACTTTTCCTTCTGTAAATTGTTCTTGTTGAGTGTTTGGTCACAGCAACAAAAGCTGACAAACACAACAACCTCAGATATAAATGGATTAAATTTCTCAGTTAAAAGGTATAGACCAAATAAATAAATTTTAGAAAATATAAACACAACATACCCAAACTTACAGAATGTAGCAAAAGCCGCACTAAAATGGAAATTTGGAGCATATGCATCTATATAAAAAAATTGGAAAGATTTCAAACAAATTAATGATACATCTCAAGTAACTAGAAAAGCAAGAAAAAAGCAAAGCTAGAACTCAAAGCCTAAGAGAGTAGAGCAGTAATTAGTAGAGGCTACTAAGTGTAAGGGGCTGAGGGGTAGGTGGGAAGTTGGATAATGAATTCCAAATCAGCTAGATAGGATGGATTAGTTCTAGTATTCTATAGCATTTTAAGGTGACTAGAGTTCACAATACTCTATTACATATTTTGCGAAAAATTAGAAAGGAGGAATTAGAAGTCTTCTGACATAAGCACATAATGAGGAGATGGAAATGCCAATTATTTTGATTCAATCAGTACATATTGTATGTATTTATTAAAATATCACACTGTACCTCATAAATATCTACAATTTCTGCATGTCATTTACAAATAAAATGATTCAATTTTAAAATAAATAAATGCAAGTAGTCTTTTTCCTTTGAAATTTTAATAATTTTATTCTATGAAATACACTAAAAATAGATTTGCAGGAAATAAATCATAAGTTTACTAATATGTGTAAACTTATAAGCCATATACAAAGTATGAGACTCATAAGAGGGCTAGACATTTGAGGCTTATACAGAACTAAACAAAAAGTGGCTTATACTTCTGTGATGAAGGAATATGGCAACAAGTTATGGAAGGTTAAAGGAAAGAAATACACAGTGAGCAATGGTTTCTTGTTATGCAGAGAAAGTCTCTCAGGTGAGAGATAACTGGGGATACTGTTTGGGCCAGGTTTCAGACCTCCAATCTCTTCTTCATTATAAAAAGATCTTTCCTAGGCAGAAAAGGGGTATCAGATTGAAAAGCATCTACCTGCACTGCTGGTTTGTTTGTTTGTTTTTTTCAACGTAAGTAGATATAAATTTATTTTTATAAAAAGATGACTTTTCAGAGCTTTTTCTATGTCTGTAGAAGTCTGTAATTGCTCTGAAAAATCAGCCCAAAATATGCCAAAGATATTTGGAGTGATATTTTTAACTTTCCTACAATTTTGTTTTGTTTTGTCTTTTGGTGGTAACTGAGAATTGAACCCAGGGCCTCACACATCTAAGGCAAGCGCTTTACCAATGAGCTACATCCCCAGCCCCCTCTCCTATACTTTTTAAGAAGTTACAGAATGTTTGGCAAAATTGGATTCTGTATTTATGTGGACAATAGAATTTGTAAGTGATGCAATCAGATATATAGCTAAAAAGATTTCTGAAAAAAATGCTAAAGGTGCTGCCTACTGTCTTCTTGCTGCTTATTGTAACATGAGAAAAGAGAGAGATAAATTGAGGGAAGATCATTAAATCAAATACATCAGCATATGAGTATTTTGAAAATTCTTAGCCTCTTAAATAGCAAAACATGCTAAAAGCAGGAAATGGTTACAGAAAGGGTAGCATATATGAAAGCCGAGTATGACTCCACAACATTTTGCTAAAACTCCAGGAAGATTTTTAAAAATCAAAGTATTCAGTCACACAAAAGGATCTTCGAAGAGATTAAGGGTGTGACTGAGTTTCTCTCAATTAAACTAGAGGGCCTTTGGGAAGCTTAAGAACATTATCTCTCAGTTATCAGAGCAGAAGCTAAAAATAGAATAGGAATTATCTCAGAATGACCACCTTTTTTTCCAACAGAGTGAAACCCAGTGCAATTTATCCAAGGACAATAAGTTTCTTGAGTAAATTATATAGACAAGGACACTGCCAGGTAGGACTAACAGACAAAAACAGTACAGAATAAAAGGCTGTAGACTCAAAATTCTACTGGCAGGGATTAGGACAATAAAAATGACTCAGTTGCAAAAAAAAGAAAAAGAGAAAAAAAAATCACATTTCATATAAAAAGAAGAGTGACTCAGAAGGCAGTATCAAGAGCTCAGAGAACAGAATAAGTAGCCCAGGGAGTTTATTCAAGATGACAGGGAGAAAAATTAAGAGACAAGGGGAATGATTTCTAGGCCCTGGAACCTAATCAAGAAAAATTCAATGGATGCCTGGTTACATTTCCAAACTGCTTGAACCTATGACATTTTTTCTTCTTTGTTCCCTTTTTTTAATTATAATGTCTATAACTTTAGCTACACTTGTCCTACAATTACATGTTGTGAGTAAAGGGGAAAATAACTTTTCTCTTTAGATTGTAGGTACTTAGATGGAGAGAAATCATCATGCCCCAACACCTCATTTTTACCTGAGCAACTGGATTTGTTGATAAAATCTTGTACTTCAAACTAAGAACATTTAGGGGTAATTTTAATTTAAGCTAATGAGATGTAAAAATGTAGGTATTTTCGACATCAGCTGATAATATAAAAAGATGAAAAAGTTAAGGGATATAAAATAGAGAGAATGCATTTTGCATGTGGAAAAGATAAAAATTGTGGGCAATGGAAGCCAGATTTTGATGGGTCAAAATATCTTTTTTCATGTGATGTCAGTTTTACCATTGTATTATTATTACATGGTAAAAAATGATTTTGCAGATACAATTAAATACATTAATAAATTGATCTTAAAGAAAAGAGATTATCTAAGTGGGACTAATCTAATGACATGAACCCTTTAAAAGCAGAGTTTTCTGGCCAGTTGCAATTGCATAGGTGGAGTACCTGAGAGATTGGAAACAGTCTGAGAAGAATTTAACTTGAGACACATTCCATTTCTAATATTGAAGATGGAGAAGTTCACAAAGGATTTTTGACCAACCACTAAGAATTGAATGTAGTCCCAAGATGAGAGCCAGCAAGGAAACAAGGACCTCAGTCCTACAATTAACTGGAACTGAATTCTGACAATCTTAATGAACTTGGAAGTAAATTCTTCCCCAAAGCCTCCAGACAAGAACATAATCTAAGTGACACCTTAATTTTGGGCTAGTAATAGCTCAAGCTGAGAATCTGAACCTATCCAGAATTTCAACCTATAGAAATCTGAGATACTATATCTATTTTTGCTTTAAGCTGCAAAATTAGTTAATTTTATTATGCAATACCAAATATGACAGCAATTTAATCTTTAGAAGCCAGGAGGAAATCAGACCACCAGAGTGTGAGGATATCTAGGCTTAGGTGACAACACTTTGGGAGAGCTATCTGGGAAAGTGGTTCGTGATCCATCTGGTGTCTTGAGGGACAGTGAAAAGATGCAACCTCTCCTGCTTCAATATGAGAGTGGAAAAGAAACCTACAATCACCTAAACTGAGTTCAAATGTGACTCATCCTATCTGTAAATAAAGTTGAACACTAAAACCAGCTTTAACGTTACCCTCTCAGGGTAATTTTCAGAAATTCCTGCTTGTCTAACCATACCTACCCACATCTATTCCATTATACTCTGCCTGTCTTTATATTGCTTTTTATGACTTTTCTGTCCTAGTTCTAAAACTACATAATCCACTTACACAATTTTATCCATCTGTCCTGTAAATAAATCTATCACTGTATTAATTTCCCCAACTGAAGTCTTAAAATCTCCCCTTCAATGGGTCATTCCCAATTATCATGCAAACATGCTGTCAGTTCCATGATCTTACATTAAAATATTAATTATTAAAATCTCTGCTTTTAAATGGTTCATGTCATTAAATTAGACCTACTTAGATAATCTCCTTTCCTTAAGGTCAATTTATTAATATATTTAATTGTATCTACATTAATTTATGACTAAAATAAAGTAAAAAATATTAAACTTTTTATCTCACCTTTTACTTTAGCTACCAATTAATTTCTCTAATCACCTTGCTTACAGCAAATCTCCTTTAACAAATGTTTGCTATATTGCACCTTATAAATCCATTCCTTTAATTTTCTTGAACTCATTTCAATCAATTTTGCCTCAACCACACTTTCTAATAACATCACTGACTTCTATAATGTTAAATCCAATATCCACTCTTGCTCTTCATCTTACCTGACCTATCAGTAACGTCTAACACTGATGCCAAGGTATGCTCCTATCACAAACCATCTTATTTTAACCACTTTGATGACTCTTCCTCATATGCTCAACATGCAAATATTGCAGTAATTTATTATCATTGTTTTTTCCTTAAACAGAATCCTGAATAAATACCAGTATGTGGAGAAATAAGGAAAGAAGACTAAAGGAGAGTGAGCAAATAAGCAAGTTTCCATTGTGTACTAGAGGATCTTAATCCAATTGATGTATTAAGAGGCAATGCAGAATACATCTTTTTTTTACAATTTGTGGCAGACCTGAGTATGGCCCATAAAACAAGCTGGGCAAACCCATGCTATATGACAGAGAGAGAACCTAAGCAACCAGGAGAAAAAAAATCAAGTGTGGAGAGAAGTTCACACAGGGGAATACTGGTCACAGAAACCCACCAAGCTTCCCCCCTCCACCTTCAAATCTGGCTGCTTGCAGGATCAGCAGATAGAGAAGCACCTGACAGGGATTTCCAAAGGGCCAGGATGAGAGAGTTTGAATTTGGAGACTGAATCAGAGACCAGGAATTGTGGAGTCCACAGGCAATATAGTGGGCTAAAAATTGCCTCCAACACCAAAGGAGTGGAACCCAAAGGAGATTCCTGGGGTAGAGTCTTCCAGCATGGACCGTCAATTACTGGGCCCTAGAGGTGCACTGATTTAAAACCTCCAGAACAAATGGCATTCAGCAAAGAGACTGGAGCATACCTAAGCCTAAACCCTGCCTCCAGAAGTTCCAGCTCCAGAATTAACCCTCTTACCCTAGTAACCTCATCCTGAGGATGGCACAAGTATCACACTCCAGACCTAACAATAGGGAGAAGGGAAACTGAAAATCTTTTGATCTCAAATGGAAAGGATTCTTCAACCTTTTTTTGAAAATTTTTTTTTTCTCTCTCACATGTCTACCATTTTTAAGCCAATTATTTTTCATGCATCAGTTTATTGAGGATTAGGATGTCTGATTAATATATGTCAGACATTATTATATGTCTGATTATTATGTGTTTTGTTTTGTATTGTTTTATTTTTACTTTTTCCTTTCTATATTAATTTTTAAAATTTTTGTCATATATATATGTTTCCTCTCACTTATCTGTTTCCCTTGATGCTCTTTCTCTTTTTTGTCCTGCTGAGAGCCAATTTCTATTGTTCCCTCTTTCACTTTTCCTTTAATTTTTTACTTCTATCTTCTCTCCTCCTTTCTTATAAACATTACATCCTACACCACTTCGGCTCTCTCTTTGCCTACCATTTAAAATTGTGACTCTTTTGCAAACTTACTGTTTATATAGTACACATCATTTCTGTTTATCATTACAAAACCATGGACATTGTAATAGGAACTATTTGGTTTAAAGCTGTATATTGTTTGCATTGGTTGCTGTTAACATTGGTGTTGCCCTTAATGGTGAAATACTGGGAACATTCAGGGTCACTATAAATCTATAGGGTAGACACTGTACCTCCTCATATCTACACTGCTAGATGGGTACACACACAAACAACAGGAAAACCCAAGGGAACAAAGTTCTCCAAACAAATCAGGATGCTCCAATAATAGAATCCTTTGACACCAGAGTAAAAGAATGGTCAGAGAAGGAGTTTAGAATGTACATACTTAAACTGATCTGCAAGGTAAAGGATGATGTAAGCAGTGAAATTGGAGAAAATACAGGAGGTGAAAAATCACTTTAATAGATAGAGATTCTGAAATGAAATCAAGCAGAAATACTCAAAACTAAGGAATCAACAAAACAAATTCAAAATTCAATGGAAAGCATGACAAAAAGACTAGACCACTTAGAAGACAGAACCTCAGGCAATGAACCAAAATACATAATCTTGAAAATAAAGTTGACCATGGAGAAAAGATGTGAAGAGACCATGAATCTAACTTCCAAGAAATAAGGCATAGCATGAAAAGACCAAAGTTATCATTTATTGGGATAGATGAAGGCACAGTGATACAAACCAAAGGAATGCACAATATTTTCAATAAATTGCATCAGAAAATTTCCCAAACCTAAAGAATGAAATGGAAAGTCAAATACAGGAGGCTTAAAGACCCACAAATAAACAAACTTACAACAGACCCACACCAAGTGCATTATGATGAAAATGTCTAACATACAAAATAAGGATAGAATTTTAAAGACTGCCAGAGAAAAATGACAAATTACATTCGGAAGGAAGCCACTTTAGATCTCAGCTAATTTCTCAATGCAGATCCTCAGAGCTGGATGTTCTTGGGATAATGCCCACCAAATTGTGAAAGAAAATGGATGCCAACCAATAATTTTATATCCAGCAAAATTAAACTTCTGATTTGAAGATGAAATAAAAACCTTCCAGGAAAAATGAAAGTTAAAAGAATTCACAACTAGAATGCATGCAATACAAAACAATCTCAGCAAACTATTTCATGAAGAAGAAATGAAAAATAAAAGTGAAAACTAGCAAATGGAGGAATTACACTAAAGGAATAGTCAAGCAACAGAGAAACTAATTCAAATTTAAAAAACTGAAATAAATCAAAATGGCTGGGAATACAAATTATATCTCAATAATAACTTTGAAATTAAATGGCCTAAACTCATCAATCAACAGACATAGACTAGCAGACTGGATTAAAAAACAAGACCCAGCAATATGCTGTCTTTAAGAGACTCACCTCATAGGCAAAGACATTCACAGTATGAAGGTGAAAGGATGGGAAAAAATATATTGTTCAAATGGATCTTGCAAACAAGTAGGGGTTTTGATACTCATATCAGATTAAGTGGACTTCATGCCAAAGTTATTCAGAAGGAAGAAGAAGGGCATTTTATACTGTTTAAAGGAATTAGACATGAACAGGACAGAACAACTGTAAATATTTATGGACCAAACAGAGCATCTACATACATCAAACAAATCCTTCTCAAATTCAAGAATCAAATATCCATAAAACAAAAATACTGGGTGACATTAACACATTTCTCTCACCACTGGATAGAGCCTCCAAACAACAACTACACAAATAAATTGTAGTACTCATAATTCAATCAATAATTTAGATTTAATGAACATACATATAATATTCCATCCATCAATAATCAAATACTCTTTCTTTTCAGAAGCACACAGACACTTCTCTAAAATATACCATTTCTTAGGCCAAAAAACAAGTCTTAGAAAATATAAAAAAATAAATATAAAACCTTGCACTCTATGAGATCATAATGGAATAGAGTTAGAAATCAATGATAAAATTTTAAAAAACCTAGAAGGTACTTTAACACCTGGAGACTAAATAATATACAATTGAATGAACATTGGATAACAGAAGACTAGTGAAAAATATGTCAAAATCTCTGTGATACAATGGAGGGAGTTCTAAGAAGAAAGTTCATTGCATTGAGCTCATTCATTAAAAGAATAAAAAGTTAACAAATAAATAACCTAACATTACATCTCAAAGTCCTAGAAAAATAAGAGCAAATCAACACCAAAATCAGAAGACAGGAAGTCACAATGGACACTACTGAAATGCAGAAGATAATCAGAAATTATTTTGAAAATTTATACTTCAATAAACTATGAAATCTTGAAGAAACCAACAAATTTCTAGAGATATATGACCAACAAAAACTGCATCAGGAAGACATACACAATTTAAACATCAGTTTCAAGCCACGAAATAGAAAACTCCATCAAACCCTACCAACTAAGAAAAGCACAGGACAACAGACTCTCAGCTGAGTTCTACAAGATCTTAAAAGAGGAATTAATACCAATATTCAAATTACTCCATGAAATAGAAAAGGAGGGCACCCTTTCAAACTCATTCTATGAGGCCACAGTATCATCCTGATACCAAAGGCAGACAAAGACACATCAATTAAAGAAAACTTCAGACCAATATCATGCAAAAATTCTCAATAAAATTCTGGCAAATTGCATACAAAAACATATTTAAAAGATAGTGCACCATGATTAAGGGGGATTCATCCCAAGGACGCAAATTTTGTTCAACATACAGAAATCAATATACATTATTCATCACATCAATAGACTTAAACAAGAATCATATGATCATCTTAGTAGCTGCAGAAAAAGCCTTTGACAAAATACAGCACCCCTTCATGTTCAAAACACTAGAAAAAACAAGGGTAGTAGGAATATACTTCAACATCTTTAAAGCTATATATGCTAAACCCAAAGCCAACATCATTCCAAGTGGAGAAAAATTGAAAACATTCCCTCTAAATACTGAAACAAAACAGGGATGACCACTTTCACCACTTCTATTCAACATTGTTCTTGAAAATCTAACCAGAACAATTAGAAGAAAGAAATTAAAGAGATGCAAATAGGAAAAGAAGACCCAAACCATCACTATTTGTTGACGACATGATTCTATATTCAGAACACTCAAAATACTCCACATGAAAACCTCTAGAACTCATAAACAAATTCAGCAAAGCAGCAGGACATAAAAACACCCATAAATGAAATATGTTCCTATAATCAGTGATGAATCTACTGAAGGAGAAATTAGGAAAACTACCCAATGCACAATAGCCTGAAAAAAAAAATAAAATATTTGGGAATCGATCTAACAAAAGAGGTGAAAGACCTCTACAATGAAAACTACAGAACACTAAGAAAGAAACTGAAGAAGACCTTAGAAGATGGAAAAGTCTCCCATGGTCTTGGATAGGCAGATTTAACATTGTCAAATGATCATACTACCAAAAGTGCTATACAGAATTAATACAACTCCTATGAAAATCCAAATGACATTCTTTGTAGAAATAGATTAAATTCACTTGGAAAAATAAGAAACCCAGAATACCCAAAGCAATCCTTAGCAAGAAAAGTGAAGCAGGAGGTATCACAAGACATTAAATTATACTACAAAGCTATAGTAACAAAAACAGCATAGTATTGGCATGAAAACAGACATGTAGACCAATAGTATAGACTAGATGATACAGAGACAAACCCACATAAATACAGTTATCTCATACTAGACAAAGGTGCCATAAATGTACCTTGAAGAGTAGATTGCCATTCAACAAGTGGTACTTGGAAAACTGGAATTCCAAATTTCACCACCTGTCTCTCATCCTGCACAAAACTCAACTCAAAGTGGATCAAAGACTTAGGCATTAGACCAGAGAACCTGTACCTAATAGAAGAAAAACTAGTCCCAAATCTGTATCATGTAAGCTTAGGAACCAACTTCCTTAACAAGAGTCTTAAAACTCAATTAGTAATCAATAAATGGGATGAAATCAAACTAAAAAGCTTCACAGAAAAGAAAACAATCAAGAATGTGAAGAGAGAGCCTTCAGAATGGGAGAAAATCTTTGCCACATGCACCTCAGATAAAGCCTTATTCTCTAGGATATATAAAGAACTCAAAAAACACCAAATAAACAAATAACCTAATCAAAAATGGGCTAAGGAACTGAACAGGCACTTCACAGAAGAAAAAATATGATCAGTCAACAAATATATGAGCAAATGTTCAACTTCTCTAGGAATTACAGAAATACAAATCAAAACTACTCTAAGAGTTCATCTCACTCCAGTCAGAAAGGGAATTATCAAGAATACAAGCAACAATAAATGTTGGCAAGGATGTGGGAAAAAAAGGTACACTCTTATGTTGCTGGTGGGACTGAAATTTGGTGCAACCATTGTGGAAAGCAGTATGGAGATTCCTCAAAAAACTTGGAATGGTACCACCATTTGACCCAATTATCCCCCTCCTCAGTTTATACCCAAAGGACTTCAAATCAGCATACCACAGTGACACAGTCACATCCATGTTTATAGCAGCTCAATTCACAATAGCAAAGCTATGAAAGCAACCTAGGTGCCCTTCAACAGATGAATGGTTGAAGAAAATGTGTCACATATACACAGTGGAATATTATTCAGCCTTTAAAGAAGAGTGAAATTATGGCAATTGCCAGTAAATGGATGGAGCTGGAGAATATCATGCTAAGTGAAATAAGCCAATTCCCAAAACCCAAAGGTTTAATGTTCTCTCTGATATGCAGATGCTAATTCAGAATACGGGGTGGGGACTTGACAAAAATAGAAGTACTTTGGTAAGATAAAGGGGAATGAAGGGAAGAGAGGGGAAATGGGAATGCGAAAGATAGTAGAATGAATCAGATATTGCTTTCCTATGTGCATGCATGATTACGTGACCAATGTAATTCTACACCATGTACGACCAGAAGAATGAGACGTTATACTCCATGTACGTATGTCAACATATATTCTACTGTCATATACAGCTAATAAGAAAAAATAAATACTTGCATGCATACATACATGTATATAAAAGGAATGTAAGTTACATCAGGTAATTACTATGCTCGAAATTCTCTGGTGGTTTTCTATTTCATAATATCCTATGTGAATTTTTATTTCCCTGTTCTTACTATCATTTACCAGATACAAATTTAAACTCACATGAGGCCATAAATCATACTTTTAGCCCTTATGTAAATTCTGCTTCCAAAAGCTGTGCCTTCCTCCTTGGGTCACTCATACATATTTTCATGCTCCATATCTATTTTGGTATTAATTGTTCAACTATATCTACTAATATTAATTTTAATAGTAGTTGCTGCAGCTTTATATTTATACTTTCAGATATCAAGCAATAAGAATGGTCATCTAGGAACTTTTTGTGAACTTATTTTTAAACATTTACATTTTTTAAAAGAAAGAATTGACATCCAAAAAAAAAAAAAGTAACTTCCTCCAATTGGTGGCAGGGCAGGAGGTGAGAGAGCTAGCTAGCTTCTTCACTTTCTTCTCTTTTCAGTCTTCTTCTACACCAAGTCAATGATGACATATCTGTAAGAGCACAAATAGGGCTGGTGATATAGCTAAGTGCTAAAAGGCTCTCGTAGAACATGCTTAATACCCATCCATGCAGAAAAAATAGAAAAAAGAAAGAAAAAGAAGACAACAGAAAATAGAGAATCAACCCAGAATTGTTTTTAGCTCTGTGATCATGACTTCATTGATAACATTGCTAAAACACTAATAAATCACAGAAGAAAATAAACAGATTATTTAGAGACAAAGTCTCAAAATGGATGAGGTATTATTGCCACATTTAAATTTATTGATATCTTATACCACACAGAATTGGAATGTGTAACACAAGGGGATTATTTCTAATATTGATGTTGAAGGAAGAAACTAGCTGTATTCCATCTTATTTTGACTATGTATTGTAAATTCTTAGGGTCATGGTATGATCCATGTCACAACAAACCATGTTGAATAGGAGTCATAATATACTATATATTTTATCTTCAAATGGTGATTTACACAAAATCACCCTCCTTCTGCCTCTCTGACCAGTGATCATTTGAGCTATAAAAAGTAATCGCACTTTGTTGCTGAGGCTTTCATTTCTATCAAAAGATTTTATATAGAAACCAAGCAGTAAATAATTTAGCAGTTGGATAAACTAAAGAGGATTTTCAGCAAAAGCATTCCTGTGCCTCATCCTTTGATGTGAAGAAGAACAGGGATGAGAATTTAGTCAGTGTAACTTCCTCAATAAATCTATCTATAGTCAGCAGTATAATTTTTTTTAAATCCTCTAAACTTTGCAGTCAGGAAAAATGAAAGGAGAAAAATATGAAGCAGCAAGAAATTAGATTAACTATCCCAATGAAAGTACCCCAGAGGGAAAATAATTTGATTTTTCACAAACACACAGCATAGAAGACGAAAACAAAGCTACCTATTTTATAGTATTCCTTTTTGCTAGGGCGGTTAAATGTTCTGCCTCCTCACAGCTACTGGGCTTAAGAAACAGGTTTGAAATGTAGTGCATTTTGGAATTAACATCCAGTGATATTCTGAGCATATCAGGAGGTAGGGACAGGAAAGTAATGAAGGAAATTTAAAGAGTAGTGGGTGCTTGATGATCTTTAGGTAGTGAGCAGCCTAATTTAAAAATTAACTGAAAGATTAAATGGAAAATGTTCATTGCCAGGTTTTTATATTTATTTGTTTGCTTTTTCTCAGCAACAGTACTTAGCAAAGATGAATAACTCTTAAGTATAAAATTATGGGGCCAAATAAATAACACAAAAGAAGAGTAAGATTTGAATTTTCTCTTTTAGAACTTAATGATATCTTCTTCTAGAAGGTCTAAACTAAACAAAGCATAACAAACAATCTTTTAAAATCTCTTGTATAAGTATAAATAAAATTCTGTGAATAGATTGTATGGTAGGTATCACCATGCAGTCAATTTTGTTGCATCATCTCTTACCAGTGGATTGATGACGGAATTGTTAATGGTAACAATCAAAGCCAAGAGGGAGAAAATCAAATATTACCAAATGCCGGGGAAAATAGCTTTCATTCTAGACTTTAGTACCCTGAAATTATCTTTCAGTAATTTAGGTAAGTTAAATATACTTTCATGTAAACATTTAAGATGAAGAACAATATCCTTTGAGATTTATTTTAAAGCTATTTGTGAAAACTGCTATTTTATTGGTGTTCTAAGAATTTTTCATGATCTTGAAGCAGACACTCAAGTTTGTTAAGAATGCAGTGTAAAATTCAAAGAACAGTCATAAACTAATACACATATTTTAATGATGTCAATAAAGTATTCAACAGGATATACTATTGGGAAAAAAAGGCACCATTAAAAAACACTTCAATGACCAAAAAAAATGTGTTGTTGACCAAGCATTTGGAAATTAAACATTATAAATAAGTAAAGTAAATCATAATAAAAAATTAAAAATATTTATAGCTGAGAAAGAATGACAATGTTATAAGTCAAAATAGATGGAATGTAGTAGAAGTAGTACATAAACTAAAACTCCAGCATAAAATTCTTATAAAATACAACAGGAATCAACAAATATTTCTAAAGGGGACCAGATAATATTTGGGGACATGTAGGACAAAAGCTGTCTCTCACATCTATTCAGCTCTGCATAAACACAGTAAGCCATGGATAATATGTAAATATATGACCATGGTTGAAACTAGTAAAATTTTATAGACACTTGAATTTAAACTTGAATTTCACATAATTTTTATGTTTTTCAAAAAAATTCTTCTCCTATTTTTTAATCATATGAATCAATGAAAATTATATACAACAAACCATAGAAATCATAGAACCACAGTTGCTCACCAGTGTAATAGCAGGAAGACTAAAAATTAATGGACATATTTTTAAGAATGTAGAAAAAAGAACACTGAACTACAATAATCTCAATTATTATTTCTCTACTTTTGGAAATATTTACCTTGTTACACCACTTTAAATCATATATGAAATATAGTTGAAGCTACCTATTCTCCACAATTTCTGATTTCTTTTCTGCATTTTAGATTTTACTTCTCTTCTGTATCAAGGGAGGATGAATTTCTCATGCAGTATTATACTTCAGTTTATTTTTCTCTCTTACTTTCCTCATTAGGGCTGGGGTTGTAACTCAGTGATGGAGTACTTGTCTCAACTGGGTTGATCGCTCCCATTTGGGGTTATGCAAAGAAGAGAGGTGCCATCTCTTTTAAGTGAATTTTGTGAATTTAAGTGAAATTTGACACAGTTTTCATAATCATCTGAATTCAGACTAATTGACAGCCTAGCAAATTGACTTTCTGTAGGCCAAGTTCCTGATGTTCAATTACTTTGTTTGAAGCCAACCCGAATAGCTAAATAGCTAAATTGAGTTTCATATTCTTAGTTTTCTGCAGGTCTAAATATTCCTTGAAAACAGGGTCAAATCTTATTTTTCTCCCTCTCAACGAAAAATGCTTTCTCTGATTGGACCCATCACTAATACCTTACTTAAACCAATGTGACTGATTTGAATTTAAAATGTTGGGCTCTTTTTGTCATAAAACTAAATAATCCAGTCTTAAACTGTTAAACATGACTTTTAATTATAAGAACTCATTGAAAAAATGAAATAGTGACTTAAAATATTTTCTAAAATGAAAGTAGATTAAATAAATCCCCATCTTCCATAAAATCTTTTTTTTAATGAACCCTTGATAGGACTAATATTTTAAAGACAAATATTGGGAAATGATACTTCAAAAGATCCCTAAAAATTCAAAAATTCAAAGATTGTAAAGTGAAAAGAGTGCTTTTCTTGAAACAATTTAGACCTTATAAATTGTGCAACTTTGATTAAATCATTTATACTTTCTCAGTCTTGATTTCCTCATTTATTATGATAACTATGAGTACATAACAAAATGGGGGAAATTAAATGAGATAATGTATCTATTAAACTTAAAAAGGAACCATGGTCAAGCACCATATTTGCATATATATTCATAGAAAAGAAAGTTTCTGTACCATTATATGATTCTATTCTTCTTATTCTCATTCAAGTTAAGTTCTCTCCCATGAGTAGAATTTTCTCTCTGTATATAATACTGTGTTAGGGTTTTAGATATATCACATCACCAGAAATATTTGACTTTAAATAAATCAGGAGTAAATTGACAGCATCATTTTTTGACGGAAACATATGTTTCACATTCTGTGCTATGGTTACGCTAAAAGCTACTGAAAGGAATTCCTGCAGAAGCGTATTGAGCATTTTCACATTCTCAAATCTGGAAGAATGCAGTAAATATAACACAGAGGATGAGATCCAGAAAATACTCTTTTATCTCATCTCTTAGGTGGATAATTCTCAGGCACAATCTGCTCTGCTTCTGAAAAGGACCTTAACCTGATGATTTTTGGTTGCCCAAAGCAATGACCAACTCAGTAATATACCCATTTATTGGCTTTCCCTCTATTTTTCTGCTCCACTTCAGTACCCTATGCGATCACATACCTGCTCTACAAAAATGATCAACTTGAACACACATTCCTAGTCTCTGCTTTTTGTGAGAACACAACATAAGACTAAGGTAATCACTTTAAAATATATCTAGCCACTCCATATATCTAGAATATGCTAAATTTTACCAATTAAAACTCATATAATATCTAATATCATGATTTTAAAAACCTCTTGTGTTTATCAGAGATAATAATAATGAAAACATTTATAGTAGCTACCTCTGTATTGAGGTCTTTATAAATGTTACTTAACCATGCCTGGAGTATGCATTCCTAAATAGGGTGGTTGGAGCATCCCAAGCTATTGATTATAATCAATATACAGAATTACAATGCACTACTAAGTTTGAGGTGATTGAAAATAAATTATAAATTATATAGCATACATTTGATTTTCTTGTGTCTCCATAGTCTCTTCATATTACTTGGAGAACTAATTCCCAAATTACTTAGGGCTTGATGATGTGGTTCTAAATTCTGTTTTCCTAAATACTCTGAAGTATCTGGAACTCAATTTTGTTGTTATATCTGTATGATAGAAACACTTGATCAGAGTTGGTTAATTTAACTTTGAGGATTTTCTTTAGGATCAAATAGAGTCAAGAGTTGAGTTAAAGCTATGCATGATGGAATACACCTATGTAATCCCAGCTCTGTGGGATGCTGAGGCAGGAAGATCACAAATTTGAGGCCAGTCTGGGTAACATAGTGATAATTGCAAAATGGAGGTTGTATTTGACAAAGATGAAATTACAGAACATATATCGAGACTGATTTATATATGCTTATTTATGCATATATGCATGCAGAGATTATATGAATAAATTCCTAAGAAAACTCATATCAAAATCACCTATGTTATTTTAAACATATACATTTATACATTATTGGTCTATATACCAGAAGACTGAATCAGAATCTCAGAGAACATAGGCCAAAATTTTTTTTAACAAGCTTCCCAAATGATGAATGTAACCTAAGTTTGAGAACCACAATAACTGAGGAAACTTGAGTACAGAAAATTATCCTCTAGTTTCAAAAGTTCTGTTTTTCCCCATCATGCTGAAACTACATTTTTTATCTTTTTTAACAAACCCTTAATTTAGGAGTGCTATTGCTCTTGATCATCATAACTCCGCTTATCCAAGAAAGCTTTGTGACAGCCTTTTATGTGTATCAGCCTCAGACTAAGGAATGTTGCATACCCCCCTCTCTAAAATATACACCACTGTCCCACCAATCAGTATGTCTGTGAGGTACTACACCTCTAACTATGAGATTAAAAACTAAATGACCTCCTGGTGATTTGTACTTTGCTTGAGCTAAGGTACAGTAATGCACAAAAGATTTCATTTATTAGGCTAATATCTTGTGCTTCTTTTCATAGTAAAGGGCCCTGAGGTATAAGATAACGGTAAATTGAGATAGGAAGAGAACAGAAGGAAGAAAATATCTAAAACAATGTAGATCATTGTCAGAAGGAATGTCAGAAGACTCATGACATCACACAACATCCATAAATGGCTATACTCATGGTAAGGATATAAGAACCAAAATGACAAGGAAATATGAGAGTGGAAACCACTAAGAGAAAGGATGAAAATAAAATTTGCCTGATTCAAATTATGAGGTATTACCAAGGAGTCCACTATACTTACTTGAATAGTAAACTTACCTTTATATAGTCTTACATTTTGTTTTCATTTGGAACTAGACAACTGTTCTAGCTATTGAGTGTTTCAGATCTGTACATTTTCAATCTAAGCATGACAGTTTCAAATATGAGATTGGAAAAGGGAAATAAGATAATTCACCAAAATGATCTATTATGTTCAAGGCCATAGGAAATTATTCAAAGTAACCTTTGAAAATGCTGAGTATTACTGTTTTAAATTAGATTAGATTGTGTTAATAAGATAGTTCAGTTAAATGTCAGGTGAGATAAGGCATTAAGGTTTGTATAGCATTGAATTCTGTTCTTTTTGAGAGATTGAGAAAAACTTTATATTTCTCTATAGGGAAAAGTATTAAACTTAAATACAATTTGAGAATTGTCAATTGCACAATTAAAGTAAAATACATATTTCCTATTGATAAAATTGCTGAAATAACTCCTGAAAGCCCTATAGCCTCTTGGAAATTTCAGCTTATGCATATATATGTCATTGTTTTTCTTCCCAAAATAATGGGAAGAATAATGCCTACACTATATGCTTATAGTGTAGAAAAATTGAGAAATACTGACAAAGTATCTAATTGATACATCATGTATTTATACTAGATATTCTATCCACTTGAAGATGTTAAAATCAATTGGATTAATGATTTCATTTTGCCTGACCCTTTGATCTCCATTTTTAAGCTAATTTAAGGAAAACTTAGAGATGGAGCTGGAGCTCAGAACTAAAGAAGTATATGATTAGCTTATTACTATGGAGTGGTTTACAATCAAATTGGTGAGTATAGACATTCACACAAATGAAACTAAGGGAAACAGACAATACCATATAAACATGGACTATTTCTGTAATATGCTTAAGTACCATAGGAGGTCACAAAAGGGGCCAAGTAGACTGAGGTCGCCATAGCCAGAAGAGATAGGGATTTGGAAGTCAGGGTGGAATTTGAATTGGAGAAAAGAGAAGTGATACTGACTCAGACAGCATGAACAAAGTGCAGAGGAATGATAAACCTGCAATATTATTTTAAGAAGGAGTAAGGATGCAAAGTGGGACTTTTCAATGGGGCAGAGATTGTCGTTTTCCTATTTTTTCAATGTTTGATAAAATAATTAACATCACTTAATTAATGCCTTATTTTAATTTATTTTTAGTGAATATGGACCAAGGAGAGGAAACACTGGAGAAATTAGGAGGGAGAAAGAAAATCTAAAAGTCATATTGCTACTCACTTGGAAAGGGCAGATGCAAGGGAAGCCAATTAGTTAAGGAATATTGATAATGCCAAAATGCCATGGCATTATTCGAATTAGTAGTTTGGCTTGGATCACATGAGCAAGATGTCCCAAATTATTATGAACCTCAGAGATTTTTAATTCTTACCTAATTACTATGTAGCAGAACTAACTGCCTGTGGAATTGCTTTTGTTTTTGTTTATTTCTCAATTTCAATTTCTATTTCTTCCTTTTCTTCCACCACCCAGTGGAAGCCTGTTATATTCTCTTGCTATTTTGACTTCTTTCCGTTGATTCTCAAACCTACATTTTGTTATCATCATAAGAAATATTTTTCTTAATTATTCATGAGCCATCCTGTCAACATTAAAAATTTCTTCTTAATACCAATATTTCAATACTGATAGGAAAATGATACTCTTGACTACTTCATTCTTAAAACTTTCCCCTTGTTCTTATGAATTTACAGATTGATACAGTCTTATATTTTTAATTTATTCTGTGAAGAGTTGCATACATCACACACACAAAGCTCACAAAAAATTTTGTCATTTCCATCTCACCCAGCCACCAAACTTCCTCTATTTTTCATAATCTGCATCTTAATAAATCACCTATTTGCCCAAGCAGGAAATCCCCAAATTAGCCTAATCCTTTTAAATTATTTTGAAGTTCTATGAATTCTCACTCTAAAATGATTCTTAAATCTTCCTGTCCAGTTCCATGTTACCAGAAACCCTTATTTAAGCTCTCTATTTAAGCTCTCTCCTAAGCTCTGTCCTGATTTAGCCAGTGAACACTTCACTGATCCACTGCATTCAATTTCTTTGCTTTTCTTCTATATCCTACTCAATTTCCTCCAAATTAAGACAGATCATACAGTTCCACCGAATACACTGCTTCAATCCACACTGAAGACATGGTAATCTTCAAAAGTTTAGCACAGTTTTAACAAGGTTTTGCTCCTATCAGTATCAATGAGCTTATTAATCCCTCTTCAAATTCATTTTGCATGTAATTGCCCAAAAACTCTTAAATGGTTCCCACCCACCTCACCCACTAGTCTTTGCCTAGTCTTTCTTGATGGTCCTTTCTTCCTCATTTTCCTGATTAAAGGAATATCCCAGAGCTCAAACTTTGGAACTTTTTTCTCTTCTTGGTCTGTTTTCTGTGCCTTCCATTTCTCTCCTTCTTTACCTCCAACTTCCATCTTATTAAAAATTCCTTACCAGAAAGATATTAACTTGTACCTATATAAAGAATTAAACCTAGGAAGATAGGCATTTCAGTAGGAGACTTATTTAAAGTGAACTTATTTTCAAATGTTATTCCCTCCAGTGACAGCATTTCATGTACCATGTTAAATGATGAGAAATCAGGCTCACATAGAGAACACTGAGTTTCAGAACGTAAAAGAGAAATAATGTTGATCAATCAACTACTAGGAAACATGCATTATTGTAAATGTTTAACAGGTGCTAGCCTCTATCAACAATAAGTATTTGATTTAGATCTCTTTTTAGGGAACTTGCATATAACACATACTTAAATGAAAGTCTAAACAATTTTCCTTTATGAAATGAAGTCAACCTTATTTTGATTCCCAAGATTCTTAGAAGGTTGTCACTATTTACAATAATTTACCTAGCTTCTAAACAAGTGGTGAAATATAGAAATTGTTTATTGGTATAATGGTTGATATTATACATTGATACACAATCCAATTATGAGTGCATATTACAGCCTATTATGAGCTTGATGCTTGAGTTCACTTTTTAATTAAAATCTTGTAGACATTACTTAAATTACAATGAACCATAAAATTTTTGATACTTAATAACACTTTTAGAATCAATTACTCTCCTATAAGGAGAAATAAGAGTATTTTCTCCATCTTATGGTAAGGAAATAGAATTTCAGACTTCTTATATCTTGTTAAAATCATACAGCTATTTAATGGCAGAGTAAAAATTTCAACCTAGTCTCGTATGACCCTGATTGCAGTCTCTGTTGATTATACTTCACTATTAATTATGACACAGGAAGTATAGCATTAGTCTCTTTATTGACATGTTGAGAATCTGAACCTTGCATAGGAAAAAAATAATTTCACTACACAGAAATTACTTTAAAACTCATACATCTACCCTTCTACCCTTCCATTATTCATTCATCCATCTGATTATTTATTTTATAGGCACAGTTTGCTCTGGCATGGAAAATTTCAATCATTTTGTTTAAGAAAGTGATCTGTCAAAGAAATAATTACTCAAAATATGAAAAAGAATAAATAGATTAAGATTAGGATGTGCCTAGTTGAAATTGGGGATTGTGTAGTTTAAAATAATTTATTCTGTATAGTTATAAGTACATCAAAATATTTTATTTCAAACTTAAACTGAAGATAACTAAAACAGGAAAATTCAGATTACCTCCTAGGAAGGGCAAAAGAAAACATAATAATTATAAAATAATTGTTAAATTGGATACAAAGAAATAATTTCTGTTCAGAATAGTTGATGTCTGCCTGATATTACTCTGATACTGTGCTAAGTAAGACAGGAACCACCAATCTCATCATTAACATTAGTAGGGCTTAAGGCAAGAGTACACATGTAAGTCCACACATTATATATTAAAATAATTCAAAGTTAAAAATCAGGCTAACTGTTCAACAAAATATATTCTTCTTGACAAAATTAATTGCCTGGAGACCTAGTAGGCCAGAGTCTAGCTCAAAACTCTCAGACTCCTTGGAGTTCTGTACCAAAATGTGATAATTTCAGGAAAACCATCAACTCTCTCTCTTACTTCTTCCTACACTCTTCTCCAAATTATTCCTCAAAGAGTCTTGCAAGCTAGTGTCCAGCTTGCATATCTAAACCCCATCCATACCTTCATCCCTGCTTCCAGCTACTTCTTAGCTAAATCTCAGACACAGGGATGTGAAGCAGATGGTCAGATCACCAATTATCCTATCTTTGACAAACCTAGGGATAAAGTATATGCAAGCTTTGAAAGTAGGTTCAGAATTTGGGTAGAGAATTTCTAAGGTTTCAATTATAAAAGACAGACTTTCCCTCTGTTCTCTGAGAGTTCTTTGAGTCTATAAAATAGACTGACATGTTGATTAAGAGAAAGTTTTACAGATTTATTACATGCAAGGCAGCATCACAGAAAAGAAAAGTGAATACTCAAATTTCCAGTGAGATCTAAAACTTATAAACCCTCTTAATAGTGGAGTAGTGAGAAGATATATAGATAACTTAGGAGAGAATAAATCATTTGGGAGAAAGATGAATGGACTTTTGGAACAATAGGTGACAGTTTGCAATAGTTTTTCTGGTGCTGATGTCTAATCTTTCTCTCTTGTGATAAGAGTTAATCTTCTCTGGTGAATAAAATCCCTGATGTTGACAATCAATTTCATTTAGAGGAGGATCTTTCCTTTGTCAGATAAAAAGAACTCAGGAAAATCCTCTTCCACGAAGAGCAGTAGAAATCAACCTCCCAAAGTGGCATATTTGGGAATGACGTTCCCTGAATTCCTTTGCAATAGATAGAGAATGAACAAGAAAGAAGGCTGAGGCAAGGGACACAGGTGGGCATATCCTCTCTCCTTTGTTTTTCTCACTTTCTGTAGAGTAGCATGGCCTTAAGAGGTCCAGAGTAGGATCTTCTAAACCCTCTCAGAATAGGACTACAGAACATCAGAATATTCTGGTCCCAAATATATGTCTTTGTCATGTTGGTTATTCTGCAATTATTTTGAAAACCTATAAACACAGATATAGTTCTGAAAATTCTGCCTCTTTTGTAAAAGAAATTATATCTGTAAAGGGAATTTTCACTTGTAAAGTTATCTGTATCAGGGAGAAAATTGCTCTAAGATAATCTATATTACTTGAGAGACTTATCTGCATAACAAAACAACAATTATTTACTATATGTTAAATCCCTTGTCCTCCTATAATTTGTTTTCATCAATCCCCAGAAGCTCCAAGTTCCTATTCCTTTCTACAGGTAAAGATGCTATATAAGCTTAGATCATCTAGCCTACCATTGAATCTCATATTTTTGTCATGTGCAAGCATATATAATAATTTTTTTCTCTTATTCATCTGTTCTAGTCACAAGAACTAAAAGTTTGTCTAGGTTTAACTTCAGATACCAGGTGCTGACTTTCTGATGATTTGAGTTAATACAAGTTATAGACCATACTGATTTGAAGACATCTGAGAGAGGCCCTCTAAAGAAAAATAGTTCCACAAACTGAAATGGCACAACATTAGTCTCTCATGTATATATCAAGATTTGCAAAATAACTTAGTACAAATTTCTTTAACATTCCCTGGCTAATGATATTTATGAAACTGGCACACTTCAAGGAGATTTGGAATGCATGCATTCTGTAATAGATGCCAGTGCCATTCCTAAGCATAAAATGAGGAAGTGTATATAAATCTATAGGAGTAAATTCAGGCTTTAATTTTGTCATGCAAGAAAATGAGAAAAGTCATATGAAGAACAGACAATGAGATTATCTCTCTAAGAATAGTAGACAATGACTTTCAATTGCATTATGTGTTTTAACCAATCCTCTTTCAGTTTGTAGAGTAGAGCTAGGTAGAGAGTAGCAATTAGAAGGAATGTGTGAGGCTCAGGACAAAAGGATAGGGACAGGAATGAAAGCAATAAAAAATTGGGCAAGTGCTAACTTCAAAAAGAATAAAAGAAAAACTGAGATATTTAGAAATATGGGGTTGGTGTGTATGTAACACAATTTAAAGAAGATATTCTATCCAAAATATCTTTGAAACTTTGCCAAGAGACACCTAATAATTTACAGTGACAAATGCTTTGAAAACTCAACTTTGTAAATTATATTGAACATAAAACCACCTCAATTTAGGAACTATTTGAAGGTCAAATATAATGAGGGTTAAAAAAAAAAGCAGGGGCTAGGGATACAGCTCAGTTGGTAGAGGGCTTGTGTCACAAGCCCAGGGTCCTGGGTTCAATCCCCAGTACTGCAAAGAAAAAAAAAAAAAACTGAGTATGATGGTATGAAATGGATTTTTTTTTTTTTTTGCATGCTGGGAATTGAACCCAGGGCCTTGTGTTTGACAGGCATGCACTCTAAGAACTGAGCTATATTCCCAGGCTGAAATAGATTTTTGAGAAATATTAACTCTCCTGTCTCTTGAGATTCAAAATTTAATTATAATATACAATATTACTTTTAGATACAAAAGAATAGTTGTATATTATAAAGATTTTATGCTGGGTGCATTGGCACATGCTTATAATCCCAGCAACTTGGGAAACTGAGGCAAGAGAATAGCAAGTTTGAGGATAGTCTCAGCATCTTAGCAAGACCCTGAGCAATTTAATGAGACCCTGTCCTTAAATGAGAAATTAAAAGAGCTGGGGATGATGAAACTCAGTACAAAAGTGCCCCTAGGTTCAATTTCCAGTATCAAAAACATATATACATATATGTATATATACATATATATGCATACATATAAATTATATATGTATTAAATATTATATATACATAAATTATAAGTTGTGGATTTTAAGTATTCTGCAAGCATTTATGCACTGACTAAAGCAGATTAAGTTTAAACCAACATAGAAATCAATGCAATGAAATGCATCTCTGTGGTTTTTGGAGGGAAAGTTTAGGAAGAAAGAACTTGAAGAGTGTAAGCTGGTTTGACTGAGTCAACTATACACAATGAAGAATTTTAAATAGAAGAATATTAGTGGCCTGAAGAACAAATAAACAGAAAGGTAGGTGTGGGGGTAGAGGTGAAAGGAAGGTTAACTTTAAAAACACTATTACTACAGGTAAAAACTAGAAAAGAATAGAAAAGGCATATTCTTCTTAGCCTTCCAATCTGCTTTTTATGCTATAACACTTTACAATACAAAGGAGTTTCAGCATATAATGATCCATTTACTTTTCACTTTCCCTTGGAAAGTCGCAAAATAATTCACTAAAAAACACTTTAAAAATCACAAATGAAACCACCTTATTACCTATAACTACAGTATATTAAGAGATTTCTTATATTTGCACAGCAATCTATAATTTGCACAGTCCTTTTTACATACATTTTCTCCTTTGACCCTTACATCAACCCTATGAATTAGCAATTGTAGAGGTCTTCTTATACTCAAGTGACAAAAATATACAATACTGCAGAGTCCCGACTTTTATTTTATGTCAAAACACAGTGGGCCCACCTCCTATCTAGTTTAACTTCAAGAGTTAACTTTTGTTAGTTTGTTTTTAACTAGATTGTGTTCTAGAAATATTATGGAGTCATCCATAGAACTTTCAGCTGTTTTACAAGTCCATCTGGAGTGTTCTTTGCAAACTTAATCAAACTCCACACTTGTGCAGGTCACATTTATGCATTGAAAGATGTTTTATACAAACTACTGTGGCTCTTTCTTTTCTTTTCTTTTTTTTTTTCTGAGGGTTGGAGGGACTGGTTCTTTATTTCAAAAAAGACACTTGTCAATATTCAGTATCAAAACAGTTGCACTATTGGTTTCTTTCTCCCAACTGGCTCCAAAGAGACCACAACAAAGGAGAGTACATTTTAAGCCAATAAGCTGCAGGATATACAACTAACAGACCTCACAGAAACCTCATCTAAAAGTGGGGATTGGGTTGAGAAAGAAACTTTGAAAGATCAGCACACTGCCAGCCCAGACTGTAGGCCTCTCATAGCCAGATAGGGTGACCAAATACTCCAACCCCAAAGATGCAAAGTTTCAAAATAATATAAAATTTAAAAAGTTTTTTACATAAGCTATTCAAGATTCTCCAGAACTGACTGATACAAAGCACAATGAGATGGCACTTTTAGATACAGCAGCTTCAGACCCAGAAAAGGGTGATGAGGTGAGTTTCATATGGCTAAATCAGTGGCAAAAACATAATTTTCTTTCTTTCTTCTTTTTTTTTTTCAAGGAGACAGGACAGCAATTAAGTGGTCACCTCAAGATTAAGGGTCCATGATCCATTCTGTGAACACTTGGAAGGGGATAGAGATGGGAGAAAAATGTGGTCTCAGGGCTAAGGATATGGCTCAATGATAGAGCATTTGAGGAACATGCAAGAGGCCCTGGGTTCAGTCCCCAGCACCACAAAAGCAAAAGGTCTCAGAGGTCTCACCATCTTAATTTGGTCATTTCTGATGGGGAAAAAAAAAAAGGTTAAAAATAAGAATAAAATTGTCTAAAGATACCTTAAAGCTAAAAACAAACAAAACCTGAATAGCACGGTTTTTGTTTTTTGGCTAACTCCTCTTGGAATCACCTTTCTGGTTTGACTGGTACTTTGCACAGAGCAATGAGGTTTCCCATAGTAGAGTCTTTCCCTGGGCTGTTTGACTTTCAATAAGGCAGGCCTATTCCTCTTTTCCTCCTCTACAGAGCGGGCAATAGGGATTAGACTGGAAAGTTACCTTCCAAAAGTGAGAAGAGAATTAGATTGCTGCTTCAGAGCTATGAAATTATTTGGAATGTTTTACAAATGGTTACTGTAACAACAAAAAAAGTAATTACAAGATGTGTACATCACAACATGCTTTTAAAGACACTTTGCGTTGTGCTCACATTCCCTTAAATGTTGTTCCCAAAGGTGCTCAGTCTCTAGCCCAGCTGGAATCTCTGCGAAGAGGCAGAGACAGTTTGGTGAAAAAGACAAGGGGGTGGGGGTAGAAGAGGTGTTGAGAGGAGAAAGCAGCCTTCCAGTTAAAGATCAGCCCTCAGTTTCAAAGTCAGCTTCGTGCTGGCTGGCCTCAGGCATAGTCGGGGTCAGAGGGAGGAGCAGCAGCAGGGCGGGACTGGGGAGCTCTTCATCTCATTCAGGTCAAGCAGAGTCTGGTCCAGCTTCCTTTGTGTACAGAGGTGCTCCTCTTTGGTGCATTTCAGCTTGTCTTCCAAATCATCAATTGTTTTTTCCAGTTTGGCTACTGATCTCTGGGCAAACTCAGCACGGGTCTCTGCCTCCTTGAGTTTATCAGTAAGACTCTTTATTTCTTCCTCATATTTGTCTTCTTTTTGAGAGTACTTTTCTTCAGCAGCATTCAGACACTTCAGGTTCAGGTCCATCAGTCTGATCTGCTCATCCATCTCTCAGCAACGGGACTCAGCCAGTTCAGCTCGTTCCTCTTTGGGTTCCAAGTCTCCTTCAATAGTTACTAACTTACGAACCACCTCTTCATACTTCCTATCTGCTTCTTCTGCAATGTGCTTAGCTTCTTTGAGTTGGATTTCCTGGAGTTCCATCTTTACTTCATCTTTTAGGGCCCGGTTTTCAATAACCTTCATACCTCTCTCACTCTCATCAGCAGCTTTCTCTGCTTCCTCCAGCTTTTGCAGGTCAGTAGCTAGGCGCTCCTGAGCACGGTCCAGCTCTGCTTCAACCAGTTGGATCCTTCCGTTCAAGGAGGCGACCTCAGCCTCAGCCTGTTCCGGGGCCCGCCTTTCTCCCTCAACTTCTCGCTGGAGAAGCTCAGCCCTCTTCTCAGCATAATCAGCTTGCTGCTGCAGAACCTGGATCTTGCGCTTCACCGCCTCGACGGTGGTGATCCCGGCCATGGTGCCCACCCAGCCGCTCGTCGATATCCGCCTTCTGCCTTCTCCGCTCGGCGTTGCAGCCGCTTCTCCTGCTGTGGCTCTTATACAATTTCACCCATAAATGTGGACTCAGACCCTCTCCTCAATTCTCTACAGCAAGGACCAAATCTAGGCCTAATTTTTAATAAGATTTTACAGAAGTTTTTGTTGTAAGAGAATCAATTCGTGACATACAGACACTTAAAGCTAGATGGAGCTTTTTATAGTCTATTGATCTAACAATATTAACCAGCTCACTTTTACTGTTTGCAAAATATCTTTGAGTATATCTTCTCTGCCCAAAGTCCTGTTTCCTTACAACTGTAAATTCCAAAGAAAATTTAAAAAAATTTTAAAATTGCAATATTATCAAGCAAAACATTTAGTCATATTTTCCATTTCATATTTAATTTAGATTTAGCATGTCATCAACAAAATATCCATTAAGTGGCTTTTCTATTACATCAGGTAACAAACTTACCTCAAAAATAATTTAAGCCTAGCCAGGTGCGGTGGCACGTGCCTAATTTCCCAGTGGCTTGGGAGACTGAAGCAGGAGGATTGCAAGTTCAAAGTCAGCCTCAGCAACTTAGTGAGACACTGTCTCCAAGAAAAGGGAGGTATGGGGATGTTGTCAGGTAGTCAAGCCAATGTCCCCCCAAAATATAAACTTGAAGCCTTGATATTAAAAGAAACAAAATTTTCAGGCATTTTTATTGCATCTCTGCTAGTAAGTAACTTTTAAAATAATATGGTTTCACTTAGAGCACCTTATAATGCTCCTTTACACTCATTTTACAGATAAAGAAATTGAGGTTTAAAAATGTTTTCATTTACCATGATTAAGTTCAAAGAACAATTTTGAATGCCCAAGCCATATAACTAACAGCCATATAACATATAACAAGCCATATAACAAGCCATATAACTAATCAGACCTCATCCAGGTCTTTTTCTACTATGTCAACATGCTTTGACAAAGTTGAGATGTAAACATTGTTTTCAAAATACTAACCCAATAGTCCATTTGTCTATACTAATAGCCTTATGTTGAGAACAAAGTTATATTTTGGTGTGTTTCAAAACTCTGAAAATTAAAATACTGTGTGAGACTCTCTGTCAGGGAAATTTAACGTAAGCTTCTCTTTACTTCTCCTCCCTGCTTACTCTAACTATAAAATCTGGAAATGATAGAAGAGACCACTGAAGGAGAACTTGAAAAGGTGATAAAGAGAAAGGTAAACTGGTTTGGGAACTAAGTACTAGAAAAACACTGGCTTAAGGTTTCCTATTTTCCCACCCCAAAATAAAAAAAAAAAAAAAAAAAAAAAAAAAAAAACAGAAGAAGGTCACCTAGACCAGCATTTCCTGACACCAAACAGGGAAGACTCTGCTGACAATAAACAGTCAAGGAAATGCTGTTGTTTCTCATCATCATCATCATCGTCATCATCATGTTGAAGATGATATTTTACTCATAACAAGAAAAATTGAGGTTTAAAGGGCTAAGGAAGATACTAAACTCTTCCCTGTTCATGTGCCGGCACTGACCTTTGAACATTCCTGACAGGACCTCAAACAAATGCAGATTGCTTTGTAGGTTTGTCTCATTCAGAAGAAGACAGTCATTCACTTATCTCAAGGCAGGACTCCCTTCGTTCAGGGATCTGGCCACTTGGGGATATAAAGTGTCTTTGAAGAGATGACGTGCAGTACTAAATCACACAGTCTGTTAGAAATGTACCTTCTTTGTTCCAACTTGTATTTAAGGAGCCACACTGGAAGTAAGACTTCGGATTCTCACCTGGGGAGAGGATGCTCTGCCCAGGAATTCCCAGATGGGAGTCTGAAAAGGTGCCTCAGGACTCCCCAGCTACATGACTTCAGGAGTTGGTGTTTCCTCTGACCTGGTGATGTATTTTCTTCTCTCCCTCTCCTTCACTTTTGCTTTCATTTTTGCTTTGACTTTTGCTTTCTTATTATTGCTCAAATAAATGTTACCGTGTATAAAAAGAGTGTCTCTATTGTCTATGGGATCTGACTTGACAAATTCAGCAGCTGCAAACCTATGTAACACTATAACATTACAAGGTGAAAACTAGCTTGCAGAACTAGCAAAGGGGATACATCCTCAACAAAAACCCTAATCAGATGCCATTTCTGTCCCACATGGAGATAGTCCCCAAACAAGTGTCCAGTTTAGGAATAACTTCTATAATTGTGGAATAAAAGATTTCTTCCCCCACCTTATTGCCTGCCTGATGAAGTTGCTTTTACCTGTTCAGGCAGCTTCAGCAGGGATCAGTTTTAGCTTCAACAGACACTACACAGTATAAGAAGAAAAAATTGACACCACAAATTCTCAAAAATTGAAGTGCAAGTGGAACCAAAGCCCAGAAAAGTAAGCCAAATATTCTAATTAGAAAAAAGGGAGATGGAGGAAAAATGCCAGATCAAAGGAACACATAATATCCTAACAGCTCCCCAAGACTGAATTAGAATAGTAGTTCTCTTATTTACTTACAGATTTTTTTTTAAATTAGTTTCTTGTGGATATACATGATGGTGAGATTCACTGTGGTATGTTCATATTTGCACAATACAAAAGTTAAGTCAGATTCATTCCACTGTTTTTACCTACCCTATCCATCCTCCTTTCCTTTCATTGTCCTTCATCTAATCCACTGATCTTTCTTCGATTTTTTTGTCCCTCTTATTTTGGAGCTTCTGTATATCAGAGAAAACATATGATCTTTGACTTTTTTGGGATTGGCTTCTTTCACTTAGCATGATAGTCTCCAGATTCACCCAGTAGAGTGGAGGGAAGGAAACAGGTGGAGGGAAGGGAAAGGGGAAGTACTGAGCACTGGGTTAGAACAAATTATATTCCATCATTTTACTATTATATCAAAATGAATCCTAATGTTATGCATGACTTGAAAGAACCAATAAAGCAATAACAACAATAATAATAGAGTGAAAAGAAACTTTTGGAGGTGATGGATAGGTTTATAGTATAGATTGTGGTAATGGTTTCATGGACACATTCTTATATCCAAATTCATCAAGCTATATATACTAATTATATGTAGCTTTTCATATCAATCACACTTCAATAAAATGGTTTAAGAAATTTAAAAAGAGAACATAAAAAGACATATTACTCTAAAAAATAGTAGTTTTCCAGTTACAAACTAAGTTAGGAAGACTATGAGTAAACACTGGTAGGCAACCCAGAAAGTTAGAAAACAGATGAAAACCAAAGACATCAGCTTCTAGAATAGAGAACTGATTTAAAAAAATTAGACACTGGCAGCATTTGGTGAGGTGACTTGGTGATGAGGACAAGTTCCCTCTAAAATGAAGAAAGAAATTCACCAAGTTTAAGAAAGCAGATGCCACTGTCCAGCAAATTCACACTCTGAGAAAACAATAACTCATAAACTGAAAGTTTAATCATTCTGGGAGAAATCCCCAGTGTTTCACAGCAAAGATCAGGGGGAGGAGGCAACACCTTCAAAAAACTCCTTGTTTGGACTTCCCAAGGATCCCTGCAGTTTACCTTTGTTTTACATATTTCAAGATTTGAATTGAAATTTGAATATCCAAGATCAAACAGGCACTATGCTCTATTTTTTCACTGGATCTGTGTTTGTCCACGCTGTAAATTAGTCTGGGCATAAAAGAAATTGCAACACAGACTGGAGGTAAACTCAGGGCAGTCAGGGCAGCTGCTAGTTTTTAAGTCTTCACAACGAAAAAGAGCAAAGGGCACATTCATTGGAAATTAGCGGCCATGAGATCTGGGATAAGAAGTGGGTGGGGGGGGCCGGGACTGGAAACAATCAGGGTCAGATGAAAACCAGAGACACAAGCGCCATTTCCTCCCACTCTAGAAGGGACTGGAGGATAAGCTAATGTGTTTCACACATCTCCCACTAGTACATGGACTAAGGATCTTGAAACAACCCAGATCAGAACACAGGCAGACTGGTAAGAGGCTCACCAGCATCCCTGCAAGAGATATATTTCCGGGCTGGGGATGTAGCTCAGTTGGTAGAGTGCTTGCCTCGCAAGCACAAGGCCTTGGGTTCAAACCTCAGCACCACAAAAAAAAAAAAGAAAGATATATTTCTGTGCCAGTACACAATAACAAAGCCATTCTGCAGGGGAGATCTGCTTTGAAGCAGACAATGCAACACCACCTGAGCCAGTCAGTTAAAAAGAGGTGGAATACCAGTTTGAGTCATAGTAGAAAACAAAACAAATCAACAAACAAACCCAAGTCAACATGATACCTGTGCACACAAAGTTTCTCAGAGTCAGATTTTAAAATTGAAACCCTGGAAAGAAAGGTCTCTATTGCAAAAACCCTAGCATGAAGAAAACTGAATCTGTATGGGAAGATACCGTATTTAGTGCTTGATATTAACTGAATCCTGGTGTCCTCCTATATTTTGTGTTTTGTTGGATTTCTATTAATCTTATGTATTTTGTCAATTAATTGGATCGTGTCTTGATATCATTTTTCTTCCATCAATCTCTCTACTCCCTTATCCTCTCCTTCATCTTTTTCTTCTTTTGAAAAAATTTTTGACAATTTTCCTCCACAGACTGTTTTTCCTTCTTTCTTTTCCTTTTTCCTCTCCATTATCTTTTCCCTTTCTTCAAATTTAATTTAGTATACTATTATTATCACTTAATTTTCTCATCCTACTCTAAATTATTTACCACATACATTTCTCTTTAGTCAACAGAATTGTAGAGATTATTAGTAATACCTTTCATAGAATATGTTGCTATATGACTTATTCTTAAATTATGACTCCTAGTGGTTGTTATTATCTCCTTCAAAGTGGTACTGGTAGTTGAAATTAATATTTTGATTATGCTGACTTGATGTGTTGAAGCTAAGATATAACCTCAGACTGGTGGGGGGGGGATGCTATAAAAATATAACTATATACTCAAGAACCCCATCCAAGAGGAACAGGAATCCATTTCAACTGGTTTTTAAATCTGAAAACAAGGAAACAGACAAACAAGATGTCTTCAAAACTTCATAAACCCTAAATAACTGAATACGCAGAAGTTGATGTATATGGAACCTAAGACAAATAATTTAAAAAGTTAATAGTTAGAATGAACAATGAACTATAAGAAGATATAAGGAAATAACTGAGGAAGAAAATACAGAATGTCAAAGAGTACTTAATAAAGAAATAAAGATTCTGAAAAGGACCCAACAGATTCTTGAAATGAAAGATTCAAGAAAACAAATATTTAATTGAAAGTCTCACAAATAGATTAAATCCCCATTTCTCTACCAATTAGAGAGATATAAATTAAAACTGTACTAAGATTCCTTCTCACTCTAGTCAAAATGGCAATTATCAAGAATACAAATAACAATTTTGGAGAGGATGTGGGGAAAAAGGTACACTCATACATTGCTGATGGGATTGGAAATTAGTGTAACCACTCAGGAAGGCGGTGTAGAGATTCCTCAGAAAACTTGGAATGGAACCACCATTTGACCCAGCTATCCCACTCCTTGGCCTATACCCAAAGGACTTAAAATCAGCATACTATAGTGATGCAGCCACATCAATGTTCATAGCTGCTCAATTCACAATAGCTAGATTGTGGAACCAACCTAGATGCCCTTTAATAGATGAATATATAAAGAAACTGTGATATATATATACACAATGGAATATTACTCAGCCATAAAGAATAATAATATTATGGCATTTGCAGATAAATGGATGGAACTGGAGAATATCATGTTAAGTGAAATAAGCCAGTCCCCAAAAACCAAAGACCAAATATTCTCTCTGATATACGGATGCCAAACTACATATGGGGTAGGGAGGGGAAGAATAGAAGTTCATTAAATTAGATAAAGGGAATGAAGGTCAGGGGAGGATGTTAATAGGAAAGACAGTAGAATGAATTAAACATAACTTTCCTATCTTTATATATGAATACACAACCAGTGTAACTCCACATCATGTACAATCACAAGAATAGAATTCTAATTAGAATGAACTATATTCCACATACGTATAATATGTCAAAATCACTCTACTGTCATGTATGTAAAAAGAAAATAGAAGACAGGTTTTAAAAAACAAGGAATATGAACTTGAGCACTCAGTCAACAATCAAGAAGGAACCATAATCAGAATATGTAAGAACTCTGATATAAAATTAAAAGACCTAATTCAAAAATAATGGGAATAAAAGAGTGATATGAAAAGTGAACTAAAAATGAAAGTTTTCCAAACCTTGGAAATGAGATTGGCATCCAAATATAGAAGCATATTGGGTCCCTAAATAGATAAGATCAAAAAAGTATCTCTCCACAATACATTAAAATCAAAATACTTAATGCACAGTAAAAAGAATTTTAGAAGACTCAAGAAACATGTCACATTTACAAGCAAGTCAACTAAAATAACTTCCGATCTCTTAGAAGAAACTCTAAAATTGAGAAAGTCTTGCAACAATTGTTCCAAGCCTCGCAAGCCCTGAAAGAAAATACTTTTCAAGTGAGACGGGTATGTCCAGAAAAGATAACTTTCAAATCAAAGAAGAAATATAAACCTTCCAGAAAAGCATAAATTTAAAGAATTTATGACTACAAAGCCATTACTACAGAAAATATTTCAAGAAATACTGCACAGGTAATTTTAATACAAACCCCAGATGTTCCAAATAGGTGAATCCCATTAGAAGAGTAGCTAAGCAAATGAGAATAATAACCAAACTAAACATTAGAAAAAAATCAAAATGATGGAAAACAACAAAAATCTCTCTAAAATAACTGAATGAAAATGAAATCACCTTTCCAATGAAAAAACATAGACTGTTAGAGTAAATTAAATCAAACAAGACCTTAATATAAGTTGTTTGTAAGAGACTGATCTTACAGACATATCAACACTGACGACTATAATATCCAGAGAATTGTTAGGACTACTTTGAAAACTTTTAATCCAAAATTTGGAAAAACTAGATAAATCAACCAATGTCTAGACACATACAACCTGCCAAAATTGAACTGAGAGTTGATAAAGAAAATGCAAATATACAAATAACAAGCAAGGAGATCGAAGCAGTAACATAAAAAACTTCTTACAAAGAAAATTCCAGGACTGGATGAATTCCCAGCTGAATTCTACCAGACCACTAAAGAAAAAAATAATGTCAATGCTTCTCAAATAATTCCATGAAATTGTAAAGGAGTAATATTCCTAAATTTATTCTCTGAAGCCATGATCACCTTGACACCAAAACCAGATAAGGAAATATCAAGGAAAGAAAACTACAGATCAGTGTGCTTGATAAATGCACAAATAAACCAACTGAGCTATATCCCCAGCCCTACAAAAATTCTTTATAAAACATTGGCAATCTGTACTCAAAAACACTTTAAGAACACTGTACATCATAATCAATTTGGTTTCATTCTAGGGAGGCAAGGATGATTCAACAAACAAACATCAATAACATAATTTATCACACAAAATTAGGAAAAAAAATGTATTATCATCTCAATAGATGAAGAAAATGCCTCCTAAAAATTCAGCACCCAAAACTCTGAAGAAATTAGGCATAAAATGAACTTACCTCAACATCACTAAAGCTGTATATATCAAACCCAAAGTCAACATTTTAGTGAATGGAAAAATTAAACTGAAAACATTTCCTCTAAATAAGGAAGCAGAAACTATGATATCCACTGTCACCACTCTCACTCAAAGTTGTAATTGAAATTTTATCCAGAGCAAGTAAGCAAGAAAGGAAATAAAAGGGATGCAAATAGGAAAGAAATCATCAGATTATCTTTGTTTTCAGAAAATATGATCCTATACTTAGAAGACCTAAACAGATCCATTAGAAGTCTTATAAAACAAATTCAGCAAATCAACAGTATACAAAATCAACAATAAAACACCAATATTTTTACATAAGAGTATCCACTATAAAGAAATCGGGAAAACAAATTCAGGTATAATAATACAACCATCCAAAATAATAGATCTAACCTCATAATAAATCTAACCAAAGTGGTGAAAAATCTCTACAATTAAATTTATAGAATATTTAAGGAAGATATAGAAAACATTAGAAGATAGAAAGACCTCCCAAGTAGTTGAATAGGCAGAACTAATATTTCTAAATGGCCATATTCTTCAAAATGATTTATGGATTCAATAAAATTCTCATCAAAATACCAATGACGTTTTTGGCAGAACTGGAAAAAAATAGTCCTAAAATCATATGAAAGAATAAAATACTCAGATTAGCCAAGCAATTCAGAGCAAAAAACAATGTGGAAGGCATCATAATATGCCATTTTGAATTATACTACAGAGCCAGAATAATAAAAACTGCATGGTTATTGGAATAAAAATACACAGGTATGCCAATGGAATGTACAAGAAAATAAAGACACTGACCTATACATTCACAGTTTTCTGATCTTTGACAAAGGTGCCAAAAACATACATTGGAAAAAAAGACTGCCTTTTTAACAAATGGAACTGGGAAAATTGGATATCTTTATGTGGAAGAATAAAACTAGGTCCTTGTTTCTCACCCTACAAAAAGTCAACTTAAAGTGGATTAAAGACCCAGGAATTAGACCAGAAACTTTTAAACTTCTGTAAGAAAACATTAGAGCAACACTTCCTCACATAAGCACAGACAGCAACTTCCTCAGTAAGACTCCTAAAACTCAGGAAATAAAACCAAAAATTAATAAAGGGGATTACATCAAATTTAAAAGCTTCTAACCAGCAAAGAAAACAACTAACAGTGTCAAGAGAGAGCCTACAGTTTGGGAAAAAATCTTTGCCAACTGTTCTTCTGACAGAGGATTAATATCTAGGATATACAAAACATTAGAAAAACTTAAAAACATAAAAACCAAATGACCCAATCAATAAATGGAAAAACCATTCTAATAAGAAGAAATTCAAAAGGCCAGCACATACTTAGCAAAATGTTCAACATTTTTAGCATCAGAGAAATGCAAGTCAAATTACACTGCAATTTTATTTCATTCCTGCTAGAATGGCAGTCATCAGCAATATAAATAATGATAAATGTTTTTAAGGATTCAGGAAAAACTAACACTCATACACTTTTGGTGGGATTATAAATTAGTAGTACAACTGTAGAAATCAGTATAGGGTTTCCTCAGTAGACTAGAAATGGAGCCATCATGACGCAGCTATCACACACACACACACACACACACACACACACACACATACACTGGAGTTTTACTCTGCCTTAAAGAAGATTAAAATTATGGCATTTACTAGTAAATTGATGGTATTAGAAAACATCTTACTAAGTAAAATTAGTCAGATTTGGAAGTCACTGACTGTATTTTTCTTTCGTATGTGAACGCTAAAGAGAAAAAGAGAACATAAAGTGATCTCATGAAAATAGAAGGGAGACCCATAAATTAGAGCATGGGAATTATGGGACTGGAGGGAGGAGTAAAAGGGGAAATACAGGGGAATGAAATAGACCAAATTATTCTACATGCAGGAACAAATATATTAATATATATATAAACATATATATATATATATATAATTACAATTCACCAACAAAGATATGTCAAACAGAACATAATGGACTTTTTTTAGAAAAATTTAGGCTTACCAAAAATGTGAATGGAAAGGATATAGTTCCCATATACCTCTGCATCTATCACACAATTGGTCATATTCCTACCATCTTGTATTAGAGTGTTGCATTTGTTTTAATAGAGTTAGTACATGATGATTATTTTCATTTAAATTACCTAGCTTACCTTATGGTTTGGTCGTTTTTTTTACATTCTATGGATTCTGACAAATGTCAAATGACTTTTGTTCACTATTGTAGTATCCTACAGAATAGTTTGACTACCCTAAAACTTTTCTTATTCCACCTATTCATCTCTTCCAGCTTTCTACTTTAATACTTGAACCCTTGCAGCCACTGATCTTTATACTACACACAAAGTTCTGCATTTTTCCATAATATCATACTCCTGGAATCACATAATAGTTAGCCTTTTTAGGTTGTCTTATTTTGCAGTCTGCACTTAAGATCACTTTTGGTCTTTCATGGCTTGATTTTCCATTTTTCAATTGCTGCATAACATTTTATTTTGTGGATTTACCACAGTTTTTCCATTCACCTACTGAAGGACAACTTGATTTCTTGCATGTTTTAGTAATTTCAAAAGAAAGCTGATGTACGTTAAAAAGAAAGAAAAAGAGAAAGTAGAAAAATGGCATAAATAAATATGTCATCCAAGAAGATACACCGAAGAAAAATAAACATGGATTAAGATGTTCAACCTTATTAGCCATCAGAAAGACGAAAATTAAAACCCCATAAAATATCTGTAAATACCTATTAGAATGCCTTAAAGAAAAAGTAACAAAGCTAAAGGTGAGAATGTGGAGACATGTATTCTCTCATGAGAATGTAATGATATAGTCCCTCTAGAAAATAGCTTCTTATAAAACTAATAGTTTCTCATAAAACATGCAATGGTCATAAAACGTAGCAATTTCACACCTGAGCATTTATCCCAACGAAATGAAAACTTATGTCCACATAAAAAAATACACATGAATGTTCATAGAAGTTTATTTATAATAGCCAAAAACTGATTTAAAAAAGCTTTAAAAGTCTGAACAAATGGAGATACATCCATACCACAGAATATGACCCAGCAATCAAAAGTGTCAATTGATTTATGGAACACCTTGGTGAAAAGAGGGATGTATGTGTCGTGTCTAAGAACACAATAGGAGGCATCATTACGTTGTTGGAACTATTCTGTACCTGGATTTAGTGATACTAGTTTCTTGGTTTCGGTCACATTATTTATTAAAACTGCATGTGAATCTATGCTTTTCATGAAATATTTAATTAAAACGTTATTTTTGAGTGCATACAATGTCAAAACTAATCTGGTCAAGTTAGATCTTAAAATTATAATGAATAAATTTGACAGACAATTTCATTTCCTTTCAGGTTTTATCAGCAGTATCCCTGATACTAATTTTTCATTATTTCAAATTTATAGTATGCATTCATTGACATCCCCCAAACTATAATTCTAGTAACTTTTTTGCTTGGCATCTGACCATATGTCACCTTTGTTATCATCCTGTTAAGGATAAATACCAAAAGGAGTAGCACTGGTTTGCAGGACTTAAAACAGAGGAGGCCATTGAGAATCTAAGTCATATCCACACCTGAATAGAACTGGACTGCCTGACTATATCCATGTTGATCTTTGGACTGGGCTAAACAACCATATGATAAATTTCATTAACAAATTGTGAAATCCCAGCTTTCCCTAAATTACCTATAATTTGAAACAACAATCAATTCCTTTCTTACAAGACAGCTTAACTATTGCAGTTCCTGAAGCACAAATGATATAACCTCCACCCACTTCATTGTTTTAAACTTTAAATATGGCCACCTTTGTTAGTTTTTCATTGCTGTGATGAAAATATCTAAGAAATACAACTTAGAGAAGGAAAAGTTTATTTTGACTTATTTTTTTAGAGGTATCAGTCTATGGCTGGCCAACTCCATTGCTCTGGGCTTGAGGTGAGACAGGATATCATGGCAGAAGGAAATAGTGGAGCTATACTGCTCAGCCTTTGGCAGCCAAGAAGCAGTGGGGGTGAATCGAAAGAGAGAAAAAATGCAGTAATCCTTTCAAATCATTCCTATCAAATGGATTGATGCACTGATTAAGTTACAGCTCTCAAAATCTATTTATTTCACCTCCATATATTCCTACATTGTTTTACCAGTGGTCCACTTTATGCTTTAAATATAGCCCTTGCTGCTCTGCCACTGCAACTTATTTTTAAAATGGACATGTTTCTTTCTCTTCCTCTCTCTCTGTTCCTCCCTAATCTCTTCCTCTCCCTAATCTCAGGGTAAACAGGATTACCCTTCTTCCCCATCCTAAACAGATTTATCTGTTCTTGAGAACACACCCACCATAGTAATGAAGTAATCTAGACTTTGGGGATGGCACCAGAAGATCTCAGAAATTACTATCTCCCAAATTAACAAGTGAATTACAACTCCAGACAGAGAACATAGCCTTTGAGTCACCTCTTTAAATGCCCCTTGTTCCTGCTGATGGGCAAAATCACAGCCTCTGGGACAGGAGTCCCCTGTGTTTTTCCTTTGCTAGCAAAGCAATAAACCTTCCTTTTTCTTTTTCTCAAAACTGTGTCCTCATTATTGGATTGGCATCAGGGACAAGCACTGAGGTTTCAGCAACATTGTCTCACACATGAGCTTTTGGGGGACACTTCATATTCAAAGTACAATATCACTGTCTTGTAAAACCCCAGAGTCTACTTTTAAGATTGCCTGTACTTGTGTTTTTCTTTATTATAATCCGATTTGCCACAAATAAATGTAATTTTCTTTCTTCTCAACTAGGTTGATTTTATTCTCAGTTGACAAATTCTTTTCTTTGTCTTTTATGTCCCATTCATTTGTTAACTTTTTTAATTTTGTTTTGCTTTGGTCAAGTTCAAATTCTGCTTACTTTGGGAAGTTGTTTCACAGATTTTTAAGTAAAAATTTGTAGCTTTGGTTAATTCAGTTATTGTCATTTCTACAATGATGTTTGTAGTCATTTTAGATAGTGTTGCTGAATGCTCAGTCCTTGTCCCTGATGCCAATCCAATAAAGAGGACACAGTTTTGAGGAAAATGAAAAAGGTTTATTGCTTTGCTAGCAAAGAAGAAGTACAGGGGACTCCTGTCCCAAAGGCTGTGTTTCTGCCCATCAGCAGGAACAGGGGTTTTTTAAAGAAGTGATTCAGAGAAAATGAGATTAGTGAGGAGAGATCAAGAAGGAGAAGATCAGGAAAAAGAGGATCAGAGAGGAGAAGGTTAGGGAAAAGAAGATCAGGGTTCTGGTCAGGGAGAAGGTTGGGAAAAAGAAAGAAAACATGTAAATTTCAAAGCCACAAGGGATATAGTCAAAGCATCAAGTGAACCCCTGTTACAATAGTATGAGCCATGTCCCTATAGTTAGAGATTATCTGGCTTTTTTCATCTTCTTCCTTCATCTTAAAACAAAGATTTTAATGTAAAATAATGTACTAGACTGGCTATTTTTAAGAGCTTTTTACAGTGTACTGTTTTTAAACCCTAAAAAGTAGGTCATGATGCAAAATACATTTAAGACATTATCACACACACACACACACACACACACACACACGCATTTTTAATTGGTAAACAAACATTAATTCTGATGGTCTATATTCAAAATATTTGCAGTTCCGTGGTGTGACTTAAAATATTCTAAATATGTTATCACTATAGGCAATGCACAGGCAAATACAGCTTAATTACTAAAGTATAATTTTAAGTATTCTGTATGGTTAGAATCCCAGAGGATTAAATGCTGAAAAGAAAAAAAAAAATAAAAGAACCTTAAAACTTTTAAGATGGTCCCTCATATATTGCTCTATTTGTCTATAATTTGCTAACAAAATTTATTATAAATGTGAAATATTGGGCTTTCTACCCAGATGGCAAGTGAACTTGATTTGCATAAGGACTCTAACAAGTACTCCTTTTTAAAATTATTATTATATATTCCATCCATAATTTGATTTTTTTTCTCTTTCCACATTTTTTATTGGTGCATAATAGTTGTATAATGTGGGATTTGTTGTTACTTATGTGTATATGCACACAAAGCAACCATATAATTTGGCCAATATTACTCCCAGGTGCTTCCCTCCTCCCTCCATACCTCCCATCTCCTGGTCCCTTTCCTCTACTCACCTCCTGTTCTGGTTTAGATGTGATATCCCCCCAAAGAACATGTGTGAGACAATGTAAGAAGGTTCAGAGGAGAAATGATTGGGTTATGAGAGTCTTAACCCAATCAGTGAATTAATCCCTTGATAGGGATTGACTGAGTGGTAACTAAAGTGGTAGGGTGTGACTGGAGGAGGTGGGAATTGAGAGTGTTGCTTTGGGGTATATATTTGTATCTGGCAACTGGAGATCTCTTTCTGCTACCTGATTACCATGTGAGCTGCTTCCCCCTGCCACAGTCTTCTGCCAAGATGTCCTGTCTCACCTCAAGCCCCAAGGAACAGAGCCTGCTGTTGATAGATTAAGACCTCTGAAACTCTGAGCACTCAAATAAACTTTTCTTCCCCCAAATTGTTCTGGTTAGATCTTTCAGTTGCAGCACCAAAAAAGTTGACTAAAACACCTCCCTTTGATTTTTATGAGATCCCTGACCCTTACCTTTCTTTTCCTTTTTCCTCTCTTGCTTCCATATATGAGAGAAAATATAGCATCCTTGAGATTTTGGGTTTGGTTTATTTTGCTTAACATAATAGTCTCAAGCTCTATTCATTTTCCTGCAAATGACATAACTTTATTTTTCTTTATGCATAAATGAAATTCCATTGTGTATATATACCACATTTTCTTTATCCATTCATTCATTGATGAACACCTGGTTTCATAGTTTGGCTATTGTGAATTGTGCTACTATAAACATGGGTTTGCATGTATCACTATAGTATGATGAATTTAATTCTTTAGAATAAATACAAAGGAGTGATATAACCAGATCATAGGGTGATTCCATGCCTAATCTTTGAGGAGGCTCCATACTGATTTCCATAGTGATTACACTAATTTACAATCCACCAACAGTGTCAAAGTGTTCCTTTTTCTGCACATCTTCTCTGTCATTTATTATTGTTTGTTTTCTTGATGACTGCCATTCTGGCTGATTTGAGGTGAAATCTCAGTGTAGTTTTAATTTGCATTTTCCTACTTACTAAGGATGCTGAACATTTTTTTCATATTTTTAATAAATACTCTTAAATTTAATTATCTTACAGTTGTAAACTTGTTTTATAGTTTAATTGATATTCATTGATCAGGTGATATAAATGATACTAAAGGAATTATTTTTGTTTGTTCAAAGCTACTTAAAAATCTGGATTTGCTTCACTCTTATTGTTTTGATTTGGAAACTTAGTGACTATTTTCCAACAATATTCTATATGATACAACTCCTAATGTTTTAAGATGCTAGCTCTCACAGATTACACTTAACCATGGACTGTAGGTAAACAGCATAAGAACAACCTTTAGTAAACATTGAACGTGGCTAAAAGAGTGTTTTATTTGTTTGTTGCTTATGCTTGCCCCAATTGTCTGTCATTTCCCCTTGAACATGGGACCAGACTGACCACCACCAGTGGGATAAAGCCTCTTCTGGAAGAGAGAGAACAAAGCACAGAATGGCTGATCAGAGATGGCTTCAGAGACAAAAATTGTTCATTAGAGACAAAGGGATAAATTGTCAAGATCAAAATGGTGCCATTTATCAAACCTACCAAAAAGCAAGTAAGGTTGAAGGAGTTATAGAAAAAGGAATCTTTGCACATTTGCCTAAAACCAAAAATCATTTCACTATGTGAAGCTATTGGATATTTTCAAACTTTAACTCCTTAAATCCTGCTCTACAATTTGTAATGATATTTCATTCAAGAATAAGCATCTGTGTGCTTTAATACATAAATCAAACAATAAACAGTCAGCTATATGACATGGTGCCTTGGATCCCACAAGACCAAAGAATGGACAAGACCAGGTGAAATTGTGATAGGGCCCATTTAAAATTAGAAAATTTCAAATAAGCCTCATATCGTCACAGGATAAGAGGCATCTCCAGGTCTTCAGAGAAAGTTCCAAGGATTTCCCAATAAGAAGTGAGAATTTGTCTCAGGACTAGTGGAATCGTTGGCCTGCTTGATAATAAATAATTTTAGCATATGCCATTCAGCAGTATAGGTAGAGGTTTATTGAGAAAAACAAACAAACAGCCAAGGGAGAATGTGTTCTCTCACTCAAGAGTAAGAGATACATTTGGATGGCTCCTGGTTTTTCTTTTACAATAAACCTGGTGAGGCTTGGGTATGGAAAGGTATGTAGGGATGAAATTATTCTAGTGATCTCAAGATGGTTTAACAGTGCTCTGATCATTCTCAGGATCCTTTGGCTGATGTGGTCTTCATTATCCAATTGGTAGTTAACAGTGGATAGTCCTTCAATTATAGGTTTCTTGTGAGTCACAGCAGCTAGGGAGGCTGAGGAAGGAGGATCATGAGTTGAGAGCCAGACTCAGAAACTTAGTGAGACCTTGTCTAAAAATAAAAAATAAAAGGGACTGGGGATGTGGCTCAGTGATTAAGCACATCTGAGTTCAATCCCTGCCCTCCCCTCATAAAAGAAAAAAAATTATAGGTTTTTCAAAATATTGTATAGTTCTTTAATCTATTTATTGGAGGGTTAATTAACAGGGCACAGGTAGATTTACAGATTGCCCAGGAATGTGGAAGTGCCAGGCACAGAAGAGAGACTGGCTTAGGGAGTGACAGGCCTAGAAAAGTATGTACAACTTCTGAATTCTACCTATTTCTAATTTGTTCTTCCCCACTTCAATGTTATTTTTTTTCTGAGTTTAAGCCACTGTGCTGTAAACCTGTTATTTTCTTTCTTATTTCTTTACTTTTTATTTCATTTTTTTTTTTTTTAAAATGAATATTTTCAATTGCTTCAAAGCATTCAAAATGCTTTATTCTGTACCAAATCATTAGGTACTCAACTAATCTCTGCTATATTCAAAATGATACAAGAAGACTCCCTTGAGTGCCAGACAATAAAGCACCAGCTCCTTTAAGGGCCAGAGTGAGTGACTTCAAAAATTTCAATAGCCAAACTATACTTGAAAATCATGCTAAGGCTCAGTTTCACTCACCTATTTAATTTACTGTTAGCAGAAAATGTTAAAATTTCAGATAAAATGAGTTATCACACAACCATGAGGAATCTGGAGACTTCCATAATTGTAAGCATACGAAGTCCTACCAACACTGCACTGTGGCTGTGAAAAGTTCCATAGCTTTGGCTGTGGAAACTTTGGCGGTAGGTGGAAGCGAGGGTAAATGCAGGCAGGGGGAGAGGTTGACTTTCACTCTGCAAGCTGCCCACCACTCTTCCTGAGAACCCATGGCCCTTTCAGCAAAGAGTGATCATGCTGGCTCCAAGGTAGGTGAGGACAACTTTATGACATCATGTGAAGGGTTCACATAAGGTACCGAGGACAGCACAGGAGAACGTGAAGTGGGAAAGGAGCTGCAAGCTGTGCTTTAGAACAGCTTAGAACATTTGGCAAAGCCATGAGTTGTAAAAAAGTGCTTTTTGGGTTTCGAATTCGTTGTTGTTCACTATGGATCTCTTCATGCTCCTCATGGAGATTACCCAGGTTTCCACAAAGAGCTCCCCTGGAAGCTCTTCTGGAAAGAAGTTATTGCACTTCTGAGGGTTAAGGTGGTTTACATCTCTCTAGAATCAGGTCCTGGTTCCTCAGAATTGCCTTTTGAAGGCCCTTTTTCACAGACAACTGATTTTTTTGGTGTTATTTTGTTTTTATGTTTTGCTTTTTGGTACTGGGGATTGAATCCAGGGGCATTTTGCTGCTGGGCCATGTCCCCAGCCCATTTTTATTTTTATTTTTTTTATTTTGAGACAGGGTCTCACTAAGTTGCTGAGGCTGTCTTTGAACTTGTGATCCTCCTGTCTCAGTTTCCTGAGTCACTGGGACTACAGGCATGAACCACCAAACCTGGTTGATAACTGATTTTAAGATAGACCCTGCTGCCTTGAGTTTCTTTGGTTTCTTCTCTAGCTTCACTTGCAGTCTTCTGTCCTCTATCCGGTTAGTTATTTTGTTTTTTCCCAGCATTTCCAAATCCTCTGTGGTGCCATGGAGCACAATGATGTCATCTTCCTGAAGGCGGCCCCACATCTGTGACAAATTTTCACTTCTATCCCTTTCAAGGTACATTTTGAAAACACACAATCATGGTGCCTGAAAAAAGCAAAACTTGTGTTGCTCATTCATTTTCAGGCCCACATTCAGGGACAGATGAAATGTGCCCGTGGAGATCATGGTGCCTTTCCAGTTTCTTTTTTCCCCCTTCCCAGGTGGGATTATCAGAATGCTTCAGTTTGGTCACCTTATGATTGTTATTTTTTTTAATTTTAAAGCAACATTTATAAAGCATATGACGGGTTGACATATTTGACTCCATGGAAATGTTACAGGTCAGGCTATATGGACAATGACTAAACAGATTCCATTTTACCTTGAGACTCCATGTTATGTAGGAAATTAGCTTCCTTGAGACTCCATGTTATGTAGGAATAATCCATGGGAATACCTCCGTCTCTGTACCCATCAACAGTTGCTTAGCATGACTTGGTTGGCAATACAAAATGATGAAATGGCAATTCTTGCATAATGAATAATTGTTCTCTTTTTGATTCCTATTTTCCTAAACAATGTACCATGTTAATGGTGATGTCAACAGTGATTGTCTAGATGTTAGTAACCATTCTTTAGTTTGTACCTAAGTAAGGTCATTTTGACCCACTTCCCCCTCTGCTGATGATTTCAGATCTCATGATGTCAGTTTGTAATTTTAAATCACAGCAACAGACACTTATGAATGATGTATTGATTTATGGTATAAAAACCTCTGTAACCCTGCGTTTGGGACTGTTCTCCCAATAGTCATTTTTGGGGCATTGTGTGAAATAGTCAGCTGGCCAGCTTAATAAAGACTCAAATTTGGACTTCTCAGTGGGGATTGTTCTGTTCTTAAGTTGCACCCAGTAACAAGTAGACATAGAACTGGAGGAGTGCCATCCATGTCATCCAATCGTGGTTGGTCTCATTGTTAGCAGTGTAACCAAAAGTTCAGTCCTTGTCCCTAATGCCAACATATGCCAATTTATGACAATTTAATAATGAGGACACAGTTTTGAGAAAAAGGAAAAAGAAGTTTTATTGCTTTGCTAGCAAAGGAGAAACAGGGGACTCTGTCCCTGAGACTGTGATTCTGCCCATCAAATCAGAGCTTTTAAAGAGGCTATTCAAAGTCTACAATCCAGGTGTGTCCTGACTGGGGGTCCCAGGGCACCCTGATGGTGTGTTAGCATTCACTTGTTAATTTGGGAGATATTCACTTCCTAGATCCTCTGGCAGACATCTCCTTCCTGTGGAGCACTGTGGAGCAACTTAAGGTAATCTTGTTCCTCACCCCCAGGTTAAGGAGGGGGAGAGGGAGAAGAGGAAAAGGAAACATGTCCTTTTAAAAATAAGCCTCAGAGCAACTGAGGGCTATATTCAAAAGTGAACCACTGTTATAGCAAGGAGCTGAATTCAGAATGAAAGGTAGAGAATGGTTAGGCAGGCTCAGCCACGGTGAGTGGGCTTCTGTTCTGTTTTGACCAGTATAATGCTTTTAATGTGAGATACTGCCTTCCCGAGAGTCATTTTGGCAAATTGTCCAACAGAAATTCAATGACACCATCTTTGCTATAAAGTCTACCAGGTTCACAGGCAACTATTAGTCATCTTAATATTTCCTGACTTAGAAAACAGTACTTCCACTGCGCCACTAATTCAGTGAAAGTCAACCTTTTCAACCTTCTTTTGCCCCTTCACCCCAGTTCATACCTTTTGGGGATTGTTCCCTCAATGTGAGAGTCACAGCCAGCAGCAAAACCCATTGCTAACCTGTTCTTTAAGCTATTTTCTCCATCCCACCTTTTTACAAACAATTATCTCATGCTGAAAACAGAAGTGGAAACTGCTCCTTAAGTCCAGGCATAGTGTTAGGAGGCTGCAACAAAAATCAGAGAAACAGAACTACAACATCTCTCTTTGTGGGCACAGGAACCTGGCTAAATCTGCATGTATACATTTATTGGCTTTTTATTCCTATAAATTGTAACACTTGTGTAAGATAGGGGAAGGCAGATTAGCCGTCTTCTCAGTTGTGGTCAAATTGAGATTAAATTAATTTTTCCTTTTTATATCATTTTCTCTTATTCCTGATGTGAGCAGGTAACTGAATCCAGATACTCTGTATCTCAGATTTCGGCCTTTGTTCTGTACCCCAGTAAAAAATACTTTGAGTTTAATTCTAATCCCATCTAGTGGATTAATGCCAGGGAAGGTGATAAATGTCCTACCATGAATATGACAGCCTCTAACAATAAAGAATTTTCAATAGTGTTGAGGTGAGAAACTCTGCTTTATTTGCAAACACAAGACTTCCCCATTGTTTGTTGTAAATAAATAAATAAAACAACTTCCTTTCTTTGATGGAAAGTATTTATAGCTCCACATTTTAAATAAGTTTCTCAATATCTCCTTGTGGCTATTTCTGAATTTTCCAAACTAAACATGTGGGAAACAAAACTAATTTCCCTGAATAATTTATGCATTTAATACATTAGATTTGCTATCATCTCCTTATTTTTCTAAATTAGAAACTGAAGAGTCAAATTTTTATTTGTCAGCAGGAGGTATAGTTCAGTAGTAGAGTGCTTGCCTAGCACATGCAAAGCCTTGGGTTCAATCCCCAGCACTTAAAAAATAAATAAAAAAGTTGAGTTTTTCCTTGTCCCTGAAGGCTCATATTTAATTAGCTAATAGAATCAATCTCTGATGCAACTATAATACAATTTCCATTGTCCTTTAAACATTTAAGACATTTGTTCATGTCCTTTACTTTTCCTAGAACCACACCCCATATTTTCTTAATATTTTTTAGTTGTAGATGGACATATTGCCTTTATTTTCTTTATTTTTACATGGTTCTGAAGATCGAACCCAGTGCCTCACACAAGCTAGGCAGGTGCATTACCACTGAATCACAACCCAGCCCCCAACCCCTATTTTTTTAACCTTGAATTTTCCTAATTATCCTTCAAAAATCAACTCAAATGCCACTTGTATGGGAC
>JAJEJO010000488.1:756406-783097 GCA_020662805.1 Glaucomys volans
TCTTCTTCTTCTTCTTCTTCTTCTTCTTCTTCTTCTTCTTCTTCTTCCCTCCTCCTCCTCCTCCTCCTTCTTCCCCTTCCTCTCTCTCTCTCTCTCTCTCATACCCTCAGTTGACCAATCACAGAACTTTCACGTGAAGCATGCATGGGCAAGCATAGACAAAGGCTTAAAGCACGAACCGGACACACTTGTGGCCAGTTTACAACCAACCAATAGGAATAACTTTTGCAAAGATACACTTGTTTACTCCGTGGCAACAGCAGAACTGGCATACCGCCAGGCGCCATCTTAAGAGACCATAGGGAGTGTCCGGACCACCCCAACACAAGAGGATCACAAGTTCAAGGACAGCTCAGGCAACTTGTCAAGACCCTATCTCAAAATAAAATATATAAAGGGCTGGGAACATGGCTCAGTGGCACCTGGGTTTAATCCCTGGTCCCCAAAATACATATATAAATAAATAAAATAAAATAGCACAGAGATAGCTGCAGTGAACATGGTCTTTCATGGCTGTTATGAAGTCAACATTGTTTTTCTCTTTCAGAATTAACTTAGAAGGAAGTAATGGAGGATTACGTATGGTTAAGTGGAATATAATATTATCAAACTGCATAATGCTTGTCAAGGTAAAGGCAAAGAATGGTATGGAAGGTGGATAGTGGGAACTGTAAGGTTATCTGGGTTTTTTTTGTTTTTGTTGTTTTGGTTTTGATTTTTTTTTTTTTAAAGAAGACATTATTTACAATTAATTCAACAGGTAAATATTACTTAAGACAGATTCTCAGGTTGAATTTGATAAAAAAAAAAGCAATGACTTCTGAATGTGCTTATGACAGAGTAAATTTTAAATTAAAAGCATGGAAATGATATACCCAATAATCACTAAGCAAATAAACTTTAATATAACTAAATTAATAGAGACAAAATAGAACTATTACAGAGACATAAGGAGCAATTTGTCATAAAGTTGAAGAGGCAATCAATGAGTATAACAGAACAATCATAAGTGCTTACACACCTCATAAAATAACCTCAAAAACTGACAAATCTGAAAAGAAAAATATGACAAATTCACAGTCATGGGAGATTTTCACACATAGTAACTAAGAGAATAAGCAGAGAAAAAATCATCGATAATATAGAATAATTGAAGTTAATTTCATACAAAGAGCTGTGCACCAAACAACTGCCAGTTATGAAGGGTTATGGAAAATAATATTCCTATAAGACAGTCCCCAAGAAAAATGGAGGGGTGGTGTGGCTCAGGAGGAAGGAGGGGAAACTGGCCAAACATTAAACCTCTCCCAGAGCATTCTTTCCTGACAACAATGGGTCCTGGAGTAAAAGGGTGTTTACCAAATCCTGGGCCCCAAACCCTGAACTTCCCCCATGGCAAATTAGTCCTAAATGACACTTGGGCAAGATTTGAGTACTCATCCCTCAGGGTCTGGTTCTAACCTGTACAACAAGCCCATGATGGTCAAAACTGCACGTGCTTGGTTTCCATCATCCTCATTGTACCCTATAAAACCAAAATTCCCTCGGTAAACCCTATAAAACCAAAATTCCCTCGGTAACTGATGGCCATTTTCCCATCCAGAAAATGGGCCCCAACGGCACTTGAGTCCACAAAGGAATAAAGGCTTCTCTGAATCTGTTGAGGTCTGCTTTCCATCTTTTTGCATTTATAAGTTATATATGCTTTAGAAGTACACATGGAACACTTATCAGTCTGGGAGAGTAAAATATGTCACCCTAAATATACTTATTTGGCATTTTTCAATTCAGTTATTCATTGAAACAGACTGTAGAAATGAGAATGGCTCTGAAAAGCTGACCTTTTGTAAAAATAATTCTACAACTACATAAGTACATAGCATATTCACACAGGCATTTCTGTATGACATCCTTTCCCCTTTCAACCTAGAAAGAATCTTTCCACTGGAAAAAGAGATAGAGGATCTGTCAAATGACACAGAGATTGCCACAGGTGGCTGTTACTTCATCTGCATTAGAAGACAACACTTATTTACACATTCTCCTACCCAACTTCTACAACCAGTGCTACTTCCCTTCTGCCCAGATACATAAGGTACAATCCCTTTATGTTTTTAATAAGGGTCAAATATTTTGCTCCTGTTTGAGTGGAATACTTCCATGCCTTAGGCACATATTAAAACATGTATAGTTTATAGCTGGGTTATGAAGGGATGTGGTATGCCTGCTGTCATCAGATGTTTTTATGGAAGTGGTAGGATATTTCTAAAGATAAATGTGCCACCTCTTTTCTTCCCTAATCTGGCATGGTTACACATGTCATAGAACTGAGAAAGAGAGAGGAGAGAGAGAGACAGAGAGAGAGAGACAGAGAGAGAGACAGAGAGAGAGAGAGAGAGACAGAGACCCCTTTTTCGGAGATTGAACCCAGGGGCATTTTACCACTTAGCTGCATACACAGCCCTTTTTGTTCTTTTTATTTTAAGACAGGATCTCACTAAGTTGCTTAGGGCCTAGCTAAATTGTTGAGGCTGGCCTCAAATTTTGTATCCTTTTGTCTCAACTTCCCTAAAGCCTGGGATTATGGGTGTGAGTCACTGCACCAAGCTGGGTGTGTGTTTTTAATCATTATAAAGAACTCATGATCATCTGGAGTATCCAGGATAGTGACACCAATAGTGCACTTTTTCTGATGCTGAATTTTCTTTTTAGCTTGTACAGTTTTGTTTGCTCTTTACACTTTTTTATTTAACTAAAATGAGATTTTTAGCCTCTGCTACTGTAGTGTCTCAGTAGACCCCAGGTTCTTGTCTCACAAATTCGAAGAATGAAATGAATAGATGAGGAAGAGTTAGTGTAAAATAGTACGATTTGCTCAAGTGAGAGAAAAAAAGAGGCAGAACTTCCACAGGGTGAAAGAGAACTCAATAGGAGTTGCCACTTGAATGTACTAGCTTAGGGGTTTATTTAATTAGTGGGTAGGGGCATTCATTAATATCTATGATAATTAGGTCTTCAAAAATTGTTCAGCTCCTTGGAGTCTGTAGCCTTCATTCAAGTCTGCTTTGCTTCCCTTTTCCCACTTCCCCAGGAGGAAAGAGTTGACAGGAATGTTTGGAATGCTTCTACAGGTTAATCTTATGGAGTGGAATTTACAATAGAGAAAACTATATTGGGGCCCACGTCTTTAACTGTCTGCCTGTTTTAGTATCTACCTTACAACCATTTAAAATGATCAGCATTATGTTTTTTCAACTTACTATAATATGCATTTCATCTATGCATCATTTGAATACTGTAGATAGATATTGTACAAAAACTTTAATAGAATTCTAATTTGTTTTGTGCATTTTCTCTTTTTGGGACTTTGATTCCAAGGAAGTACATTATCACAATTTTAACTCTATGTGCAAGCATTTTGCATCTCATAAAACCACTGGAACTTCCTCAGTAATAAAGAGATGTCCATTTGTGCATCTGTAATTGTGAAGACTGAGTTTTGCAAGTTTTTCTCAGTCTTTGTCAGTTCATATGCAATGATGCCAAATAATAATTTTTATTGATCTCATCAAAGACTCAGATGTCCATCATACTGCACATGACCACACCAAAAGCATTGGGTAGACACAATTACCAGTGATATATATTTATGCATTTCATTTTTGACATATTCCTTTATGAACACTGTTTGATAATAATCGTAACACCCATATAACTCTCAATCATATACCTGAGTGTGTTCATACTTACAAAAATGTGTATGCTATTTTTGCCTATTTTACTGTATATAAACTGGCCTATGAAGTGTTTTGTCAAATTTATATATTTCTAAAAAAATCCACCTTTAGAAGTTTAAATAAATATATTTAAAAATGTTTTAAATTATTTTTTGCAGAATTATATTATGGGGATTTTGATCTTTTGAGAGTTCACATTTAGAGATTTTAGGCTTTTGGAATTTGGATCTCTAGGGATTTCAACATTTAAAGAAAGATGTCAGAGGCCAGGTGAGGCTGCCGGGGAGGCAGAGGCCGGGCGCCCTGAAGTCCGTCCTCCCCGTTAGACAACAAGCAGTCAAGGGGAGGAGACAGCCAGGCAGGCAGGAAGATGCTGCTTAAAAGGGCTGCCCCCACTGAGTCCTTTCTCCCTCAGTTGGCCTCTCACCTCTACTGTCCTCCATGTACTGCCACCCCCCCGCAACCCGGGCTCACGCCCACCGCCCAGCACCACTACAGCGAGGCGGTGGCCGACCGCGAAGACAATCCCAACTTCTTCAAGATGGTGGAGGGCTTCTTCGACCATGGCACCCTTCTCGTGGAGGATAAGCTGGTGGAGGACCTGAGGACCCGGGAGAGCGAGGAGCAGAAGCAGAACAGGGTGCGAGGCATCCTGCGAATCATCAAGCCCTGCAACCATGTGCTGAGCCTCACCTTCCCCATTAGGCAAGACGACGGTTCCTGGGAGGTCATCGAGGGTTACCGGGCCCAGCACAGCCAGCACCGCACGCCTGTTACAGCACTGATGTGAGTGTAAGTGAAGGAAAACCATTGGCTTCTCCGATGACTTACAAGTGTGCAGTGGTTGATGTGCACATTTGGGGGTGCTAAAGCTGGTGTTAAGATCAATCCCAAGAACTATACAGATAATGAATGGGAGAAGACCACAAGAAGGTTCACTATGGAGCTCTCCAAAAAAGGTTTTATTGGTCCTGGCATTGATGTGCCTGCTCCAGACATGAGCACAGGCGAGCGAGAGATGTTCTAGATCGCTGACACCTATGCCAGCACCATAGGGCACTATGATATTAATGCACATGCCTGTGTTACTGGTAAACCCATCAGTCAAGGAGGCATCCACGGACGCATCTCTGCTACTGGCTGTGGTGTTTTCCATGAAATTGAAAACTTCATCAATGAAGCTTCTTACATGAGCATTTTGGGAATGACACCAGGATTTGGAGATAAAACATTTGTGGTTCAGGGGTTTGGTAACGTGGGTCTGCAGTCTATGAGGTATTTACATAGTTTTGGTGTGAAATGTGTTGGTGTTGGTGAATCTGATGGGAGTATATGGAATCCAGATGGTATTGACCCAAAGGAACTGGAAGATTTCAAATTGCAACATGGATCAATTCTGGGCTTCCCCAAGGCAAAGGTATATGAAGGATGGATCTTGGAGGCTGACTGATATACTGATCCCTGCTGCCAGTGAGAAGCAGTTGACCAAATCCAATGTACCCAGAGTCAAAGCCAAGATCATTGCTGAAGGTGCCAATGGACCAACCACTCCAGAAGCTGGTAAGATTTTCCTGGAGAGGAACATCATGGTTATTCTAGATCTCTACTTAAATGCTGGTAGAGTGACAGTATCTTACTTTGAGTGGCTGAAGAGTCTGAGTCATGTCAGATTCAGACATGATTCAGACTATGGCCGATTAACTTCAAATATGAAAGGTATTCTAATTGCCAATTGCTCGTGTATGTTCAAGAGCATTTACAAAGAAAATTTGGAAAGCATGGTGGAACAATTCCTGTTGTACCCACCACAGAGTTCCAGGACAGTATCAGTGCATCAGAAAAAGACATTGTGCATTCTGGCTTAGCCTATACCATGGAGCATTCAGTCAGGCAAATTATGCGTACAGCCATGAAGTATATAACCTGGGCTAACATCTGCCTATGTCAATGCCATTGAGAAGGTCTTCAAAGTGTACAATGAAGCTGGTGTGACCTTCACATAGAAGGATCCTGGTTAACTTCCTCACTACCCTCTTCACCTATAACTTCTGCTGACCTATCACAAGTTTACATGTAACTACAGAAATCTTTCTCTCATGACTCCTTAAACAATGGACACTGTTCTCAACAAGTCAGTTCGATTTGGCCCCTTAAGTAGAAAGAAATTAAGTTTAGGGGATTGTGTACAATCTGATGAGTGTGAAAGTAGAAATCATCTATTCCAGAGAACCATTTAGGCACTTTGCTTTTAAATAAAAAGTCTCTTTTGCCTAACTGTACTGCCTTGCTCCAGGGCTCTTCCCAACATAGTCAGTGCTATTGCCAGGGAAAGCAGTCAAGAATAGTCACCCAATTTTGCTCTGGACAAGTCTGGGACGTGCTGTAATTTTGACACATGTGAGAATTAGATATATGGTTTTCAGAAGGTAGCATGGTCCTCAAATGAGTTATCGGTATTACGTCTGCATAATAACTCAATTTTACAAGTTGCAAACAAAAATAAAAGCTGTCTTGTATGCATTTTATTCTCATGGAATAAAATAAGTACATGCTGCTGTAATAAAATTGCCTTGAATCACTTAATAAACCTAACCTTGACTCAAGCAGTGAATTCCTATAAACATAGTCAATGAAGAAACTAGTATTTTTATAACATAAAACAGTATCATTTATAGCTTATCAATCATGTAGTGTCCAGCAAAAATAAGCTTGATGGAGGTCTGTCTTCATACCTGGAAACATTGGAGGCTATTTTTGTTAAAACTATCAGAATTTGCTAATTACCATTATGACACATAGTCCAAAGAGTTTGGTAACCTCTTTATTGTGTTAATTAATTGTTCTTCCCTTTTGAAGATATATTGTGTTGACTACCTGAACCATCATTCAAGTAGAGTGTCCCAAGAAAAGCCACTGGACTCCCTGTTTGAAGTCCAGCTGGCTCTGAGCACTGCTGGTGGCCACAACTCAGCCTGTGTGTCCTCTCCTTAGGAGGCTTTGTATTCTGTACCCAGCTTCATTAACAGCAGACCAAAAACAACATAGGTTCTAGTGTTTATAGAGTTTTTTTGCCGGGACCTTTTGAGCAGTAATGTCCCAATAAAGTACTAAATATTTATGTAAAATGAGTACTTCTTTTTTTTTTAAACAATAATACCCTTTCACAAATTTCTAACTACTTTGTAACTGCATGACTTAACCTGATGATAAAAGCAGTTGTTAAAAGTCTACCTTTTCTAAAAAAAAAGAAAGAAAGAAAGAAAAGAAAGATGGAAAGATGTCCATGTTCATAAATAGGCAGAATCAATATTTTTAAAATGCCCATTTTACCAAAAGCAAAGTACAAACTCAATAAAATCCTCAATAAAAACTAATGACACTCTTTTAATATCTACAGAAAAGCCATTCAAAATGAAAAAAGAAATAAAAAGACAAAGATCAAAGCAACCAAAATGGCCAAGGCAGTTCTGAGCAAAAAGAGCAATACTGAAGGCACCAAAATACATTACAGATCTATAGTAACTATATTACATTACATATATAGTTACATAATTACATCACATATCTATAGTAACTAAAACAAAATGGTACTAGCACAAAAGTAGACAAATGGGCTAATTAAAAGTGCTAGAAAACAAAACAAAACAAAAAATCCACAGAGATTCAATCATCTGATCCTTGACAAAGGCATAAAAAATATACCTTGGAGAGAAGACAGATTTTTTTAAAAAGTGCTGGGAAAAATGGATATCCATGTGTAGAAGAGTGAAACTAGATCATTATTTCTCACTCTACACAAATATCAACTCAAAATGGATCAAAAGCCTAAGAATCAGATAAGAAAATCTGTAGCTTCTATAGAAAACATTGAGTCAACTCTACATAATATTTGCACAGGCATTGACTCCCTGAATAAGATACCTGAAGCTTAAGAAATAAAACAAGAATTAATAAATGGATAGTATCAATTTGAAAACTTCTGTACACAAAGAAAACAATTAACTGTATGATCAGAGTCTACATATTGGGAGAAAATATTTTCCAGCTACTCCTCTGACTGAAGATTCATGTACAGAATATATAAAGAATTCAGAATCTTAACACCAAAAAAATTTTCCACACTCAATAAATGGACAAATGAACTAAACAAACATTTCTCAAAACAAGAAGCACACATGGACAACAAATAGATGACAAAAATTTTCAGTGTCTTTAGCAATAAGGGAAATGCAAATCAAAACCACACTGATCTTTCATCTAACTCCAGTTAGGCAATAATCAAGAATACAAATAATAATCAATACTGGCAAGGATGCACGGAAAAAAAGAACTGCTGTGCATTTTGGATGCAATTGTAAATTAGTACAACAATTACAGAAATCAATATAGAGATCCTTCAAAAAAATAGGAATGAAAACACCATATGACTCAGCTATACCACTTTTTAGTATTTATACAAAATAATTAAAGTAGGCATACTATAGTGATATGTGTATGCCCAGGTTTATAGAAGTGCAATTCACAATAGCCAAATTATGGAACCAGCATAGATGTTAATCAACAGATAAAGAAAATTAAAGAAAGTGTATGTATACACAATGGAGTTCTACTCACCCATAAAGAAGAACAAAATTATTCCATTTGCAGGAAAATGGATGGAACTGTAGAGCAACTTGCTAAGTGAAATAAGTCAGACTCAGAATGTCAGGGAGAAAATATTTTCTCTCATATATGGATGATAGAGAGAAAAGGAAAAGAAGCCTCTAATGAAAATGAGAATGTAAAAAGTAGTGGAGAGAAATGGGTTCATGGGGAGGAAGGGGGAGAGGGAAAAGGGAGGTATGCGGGAAAGAAATAGATCAATTTAAGTTATATGTATATATGAATATGTCATAATGAATGTCACTATTTTGTATGATTATTATGCACCCATAATTTTAAAATTTTTATGATTATTATATTCAGGAATGAGTTTTGACATTTTGACTCAAACCCCATGCATTAGAAGTCAACATTGTAATATTGCAATTCTCGCAGTTTTAAATTATTATTCAATGCAATCTCATCAGACATCCAAAATTTGTAGTCTGTGTATATGAACATATCTTAAAAATATGATTGGAAAACCTACTTTAAATACAAGTAAATACATGGAATTACACTAATGGTTTTTATATTAATCTGCTTAGACTGCTATAACATTATACCACAGACTGGGTGGCATAAACAATGGCATTTTTTTCTTGTTTTAATTTTTAAAAACTATTTACAAAAAGATTAATTCTACTACTTATACTTTTAAATATATCAAGAAATTCTAAATATATATAAGAACTAGATATTCCTTGTAAGAACCTGTCCACTATGCACACTGCACTGGTAAATAAAATTGCACTCCAGCAATGGTTATAAATCTGAGGCATCTTCTAATACGATGATTTTGTCTTTGAACCTTTCCCTTCTCACTTCCTTCTGTCTACTTTCAGTTCCATGGACAAGTACAGACATAGGTAGTGCTTAGAGATGGTTTAACAAATCCATATCCCAAAGTCATTTACAGAGGACAAGCTTTCCTATGAATTTCAACACAAAACATGCTAATTTCACTAACTACTTGGTCATATACCGGCAACCTCTTTAACATCAAGAGACTAGATGTTGCAAATTTGGGACTCATTTGTTCAATATAAACACTATATACACCGCAAAATATTGCACAAAATATGCAGAAAACTGATGTCTGAAAATGTCCAAGTATGAACACACTGGCATATTACCTTTTGCAATTATTTCCCTCCCACCTCCTCCACATCGCTGAACAAAAACAGACAGTACTATACTGTTCAGAGAGATGGTCTAACAGTTCTATTTCCAAAAGACAATATTTAATGTGAATTTTAGCAAAAAGATATTTACCAATTGACATTTTACTACCTCTATATTTAACATACATCAGGCACAGTTAAACATCTAGACAGACTTGATGTTTCAAGTAAGAACTTAATTTGTCTACTATGTACATGACAGTCTTGAATAAACTGCACACATGTAACAATAGTTCTAATTTGAAAATGTCTTTAGAATATGAGCATTCTAGCCCTTCACCAACCCAGTGGGCTATAATGCTCAAATATTCAGAAGACAATCTTTCCTAGGACTATAACACAAAACATACAAAATTGGTTTACTAAGTCTACTTTTGCCATGCACTGGCAACCTCTTTAACATCTAGAAAGACTAGATGTAAATTAGGACTCATTTTCCCGTTATATACACTATGTACACAGCAAAGTAAAACAAAACCCATAGACAAAAGGAACAATGGTTACTCTTGCCTCCTTGTAAGCAAACTGGCATGGTGCTCTGGAGAAGCAGAATGTATGGTGTACTATTGAACAGGGGGTTGTCTACCCCCTAAAAAAATTTTCATAAGAATTTTAACAAACAGAAATTTACAAAATGTGTTATAGTTTACCACTTCTGCTTTTAGCATATATCAGGCACTTTAGAATATCTAGAAAGTTTAGATATTAAAAAAAACATTTAGCAATGTCAACTATATATACAGGAATGAATAAAATGCACACACAAAACAATGGTTATTATATGAAAAATGTCTTTTGTGCATAAGAAGTCTGGCAGAGGACCTCCCTCTTTTCAAGGTCAACGTCTTCTCTATGTCCTCTAACCCACTGAACAAATGTGGAGAATTGTTGCTCCTAGAGGTGGTCTAACAACTCCATTTCAGTCACTTCCCGAAGACATTTATGATTTTTAAACAAATGGGCATTTACAAGATGTTACTTTCTAACTCTATCATACTGCTGGCTACTGCTTTACATTTAGAACCTCCACATGTAGCAAAATTTTTAAAAGGTTGGGGGGAAAGTTGAGAGCAGTTTTTTCATATTATATACACGGGCCTTCTACAAAATGCCAGTGAATCTTCCCAAAGGGTGGTGGGCATATCCAATTAATCAAATATGATGTGTTCATCTCCTTTCTCTCTTTGGTAGAAGGATCATCAATGGCTGGAGGCCACTAACCGTTCCACCCATTGTAGTGTGGTGCTTCGCTCACCTTCCAGGATGGTTAAGGCCTTTGTTTGCCTTGTCAAATCAAGGTGCTCCCTTGTCTAAAGAGTGGCTAAGCTTTCAAGCATCCACTTGCCTTCTTGGGCCCTCAAAGTCCCCACCCCACCTCCGCGACTTTCCGGCTGCCACCATGTTTCTCTCCATGCCATGCCCACCGCCACCCAAAGGCACCACATCCTTAGCAATGGCTTTGGCTGGCAGACAGGTTTGGGTCAGGAGACCTGGCAGCCCAGGGAGTCTGGGGTCTGACAGATCACCGTTGATATCAGGTCATCCAGTTGGGGGAGAGACTCCCTAGTCCTTTACAGACTAGGTCAGCCAGGGGGATGTCACAGCAGGAGCTCTGGGTGTCTGCAGGTCAGAGGCCACAGCCTATCCCTGGGCCCCCAGCTTACCCAATTGTTTGGGGCCAAAGGGCCCCAGAGGGCCTCAGGTAGCAGGCCTGTTTCTCACCACACTCTATGCCGGAACTGCAGCAATTTTTTTTTTTTTCTTCTGAGTTTTAAAAGTTCACATTCTAAGATCGAGATGCTATCAGGGGGGCTGGGAATATAGCTCAGTTGGTAGAGTGGTTACCTCGCAAGCATGAGGCCCTGGGTTCAATCCACAGCACAGCAAAAAAAAAAAAAAAAAAAATGCTGGCAGGGTTAGAGTCTAATGAAGTCTGACTTTCTTGTTTGCATATAACTGCCTTCTCATTGTGACCTCACCTGGCTTTTACTTTGTACATCCATGGAGACAGAGAGGGAACTCTGATGTTTTCCTGTTTTTAGAAGGACACTAGTCCTGTCAGATTAGAGACTCATACTTAAGACCTCATGTAACTTTAGTTACCTTGTTCTTGTTTTTCTGCACATCTTATTTTAATACAAAAAATCTAATATTTTCAAGTAAAGGGAACAGAAAGGACAGTATGATCAGTATGATCTTCATCAAGTTATAGCATTGACAAACTCACTTGCCTAAGGGTCATTTTCTATTGCTCACACTGGATATTTTATGATCTTTGAAAGACTGATGCTAATTTGTTTAAAACTCAAAAGTGCTAAATGATTTTTGTCTAATTACAAGGCAAATTATTTTGTCAACTAATAACAAATATTTTTTAATCTTATAATGGTGAAAATGCATTCTGTTCAGTGAAAGTATGGCCATAAGAGTTACAGTTAGCTGCCCTGTGGGACTTCAGCCTTTGATTTTCCAGGCTGGCAGTAGTATGTCCAGCACTGTTTCCCTTTCACTAACTATATGTGTAGCATTTTCTCAGGCTATTCTTAAAAGAAAAAAAAAAACCCACAACCATTACCTTCTTATTGCTCAGTTGGTAGAGCGCTTGCCTCACAAGCATAAGGCCCTGGGTTCCATCCCCAGCACCGTGAAAAAAAAATAAAGAAAAAAAGAAACTTCTTCCAAATGCAGTCAAATTGGGGGGTTAGAGCTCTAACATAAATTTTGGGGAAAAATAATACAGTCTTTAACGGATACCAACTCGTACAATAAAGTCACATAGATAGTGTGTTACTGGCACAGGAATGTACAAGTACAATACTACCTTCTATCCATGTTTTGCCTATCAAAATTTCAGTTACCTTTGTCAACTATAGTATTATATTATCTCTCATCACAAAAGGAGAAGGCTGAGTACAACCTCAAAGAGAGAGGGGTTACATTTGCATAATTTTATTATAGCATTTTATTATAATTATTTTGTTTTGGTAGTTGTTAACCTCTTACAATGTGTAATTTATAAATTAAACTTTATCATAGGCATGTATGTATAGGAAAAAATAGTATTATATATGGTTTCAGGCATCCATGGAGGGGACAATGTCTTCAAACATATGCTCTTTGGATGAAAGTGGACTTTCTACACCTCTGAAAGGGAATAGAGTCCAGAATCTCTTTCACAAGTAACAAACATCTTATTTACACAAACTTAGTGGAGTAATTTTGAACTTATCAATAAACTGTGCCAAGTCAATTACATATTAGAACAAAAAGAAACTTTCTTTCCCATATATCATATGCAAAAATTATTTTGAGGTAATTCACAGGTCTATTGTGAAATTTAAATGAGCGTAGCTTTGTTGGTTGAGGTGATGCATGCCTGTAATTCTAGCCACTCAGGAGGCTGAGGTAGGAGGATCACAAGTTCAAAGTCAGCCTCAGAAACTTAGCAGGTCCTACGCAACTTTATGAGATCCTATCTCAAAATTTAAAAAAAAGTTTTAGAAGTGGGGGGTGGGCCCTCTGAGGATGTGGGGATGTTGCTCAGTGATTAAGCACCTCAGGGTTCAAGTAAATAAATAAATATAAAAATGAAAAATAAGTTAAAAAATTACAGTTTAGCTTCTAGAAAATTATAAACATTATGAAAATGTCTTGATGTGGAATACACAGCCTTTTTTAAAAAATGGAACAAAACAGGTACTAACCATAAAAAAAGATCATAATTGTATGTTATTACACTTACCTGCTATGTAACAAAATATCCCATCAAGAAGGTAAGAGACATGCAATGCAAACCTGATGGTGATGGCAGATGTTTTTAATATATTACATGACAAAAATAATGATCAGAAGATATATGTAGATATATATTAAATATTATATGCAATGTATCATATGCATACATTATATATTTATACTTATGTATATATGTTCTTATATGTGTTCTTATATTTATAAGATGTTATAAGATTCTCATATATATATTCTTATATTTATACTTATGTATATGTGTTCTTATATCTTCTGATATACATATGTCTTCTGATTATTCTAATATACATACATACACAGATCTTCTTATTTTAATCTCTTTCCTTCAATAATTAAGAAAAAGATGACCCAATTTTTTAAAAATGGGACAAACTACTAAATAGATACTTCACAGATTTCTAAGTGGCCATTGAAAATATGGAAATTATTTATTTCTTCACTTAACAAAAATGCAAATTAAGATGGCAATAAAAGAACCCTATACTCTCATTACAAAGGCTAATATATTTTTAAAATGACTTGAAATATCCAATTTTGGAGAAATTTTGAAAACACTCAAACTCATATTGCCCATGTGGGTTTAAAAGGATACAATCACTTTGGAAAGCTATTCAGTAGCATACACTAAATTTCAACACAAACCATATGCTCTCATACAAAAGTTACATATTTTCTAACAGAAATAGTGTCTTTGGCACCACAGAAATTATACAAATATATTAATATAGCCTTATTTTATAAATAGTTAAAAGTTTTAGAAACATCCAAACCTGCATCAATAGAATAAACACATTTGTCTACATTTTTGTGCTTAATATTTATTAAAATTGAAATGTGTTTAACTCTGCTAATAAAAATAACCCTTGCAGTTTGGCACAGTGGTGCACACCTATGGTTCAGCTATTTAGGATGCTGTAGCAGAGAATAGCAAGTTTGATGCCAGACTCAGAAATTTAGTGAGATCCTGTATCAAACTAAACTAAAATAAAAAGGACTGGGGATGTAGCTACATGAAATAGTGTTCTTGAGTTCAATTCCCAGGACCACACACATACAAAAAACTAATATTAATTAAGGTTAAATATATAATTAATCAACTACAAAAGATAAAGAAGACCCACTTACCCGATTATGTAGTTAACTTCTAACAAAAATTAATGATTTTTTAAAAAAATTAATTTTGACTAATATGTGTTAGTTGTATATGTTATTGATATACAGTGTGATGTTTCAATACATGCAGCCTCCCTTTATCTACATTCCTCTCCCTTTCAAGGTATAAAGTGTGGCTTCAGATAATTTATTTCCTAAAATTAGGTTAGAGTGATTTGGAAATGCTAATAACTGAAGCCATTTGTCAGAAGAAAATATAAATTTTGCATGAATCTATATTTAACTTTATTGAAAAAAAGAAGAGTGGAAAAGTAAGAATCAAAATTGCTGACAATATTCTAAAAATGGCAAAAAAATTCAAGACAGAGATTTAAAAGGCTCAATGGACACCACAGAAGATAAGGGAACTGTAAAATTAATAAAAATAAAACAGAAAATATCAAAAGTTTTTCTAAAAAGCAAATTACCTTTACAAAATGAGTCTAAAGCACACTGCTATATTATAAAATACTTTAACATTGTCACCATTTTATTAAATATTGGAATAATATCAAAAACTTGGAATTTTTTTTTTGACTGCCTCTGAATAGTTACATGGGAAACAGTTTTCTCATGATAAATGGGAGCCCAGTATTTCAACCTTTAAACTTATTATTATTTTTAAGATTGGGTCCATTTTACTTCAAATTAATTCGATCATTCCTTTCTCCCTTTCTATGCAGTACATCATTGGGATTTTAATTGGAATTGCACTGAATTTGTATATGATTCTTGTAGTAGAGCAATTTTGACAATTTTTTTTTATTTAATTTTGATTCATTGAACACAAATGGAGTACAGCTATTGTTTCTCTGGTTGTACAAAGTAGAGTCACACCATCTGTGCATTCATCCATGTACACAGGGCAATGATGTCTGTCTCATTCTGTTATTATTCTTACCCCCCACCCTGACCCCACCCCGACCCCACCCCTAAAATACAGCACCCCTTCATGCTCAAAACACTAGAAAAAATAGGGATAGTAGGAACATTCCTTAACATTGCAAAGGCTATCTATGCTAAGCCAACAGCCAACATCATTCTAAATGGAGAAAAATTGAAAGCATTCCCCCTGAGAACTGGAACAAGTCAGGGATACCCTCTTTCTCCACTACTATTCAACATAGTCCTTGAAACTCTAGCCAGAGCAATTAGACAGACCAAAGAAATTAGAGGAATACGAATAGGAAAAGAAGAGCTCAAACTATCCCTATTCGCTGATGACATGATTCTCTATTTAGAAGACCCTAAAAATTCCTCTAGAAAACTTCTGGAACTCATAAATGAATTCAGTAAAGTAGCAGGATATAAAATTAATGCTCATAAATCTAATGCATTTTTATTTGTAAGTGATGCATCCTCTGAGAGAGAAATTAGGACAACTATACCATTCACAATAGCCTCAAGAAAAATAAAATACTTGGGAATCAATCTAACAAAAGAAGTGAAAGACCTCTACAATGAGAACTACAGAACACTAAAGAAAGAAATTAAAGAAAATCTGAGAAGATGGAAAGATCACCCATGTTCTTGGATAGGCAGAATTAATATTGTCAAAATGGCCATACTACCAAAAGCGCTATCCAAATTCAATGCAATTCCAATTAAAATCCCAATGACGGCTGTCATAGAAATAGAACAAGCAATCATGAAATTCATTTGGAGGAATAGGAGACCCAGAATAGCTAAAGCAATCCTTAACAAGAAGAGCAAAGCAGGGGGTATCACAATACCAGACATTCCACTATATTATAGAGCCATAATAACAAAAACAGCATGGCATTGGCACCAAAATATACAGGTAGATCAATGGTACAGAATAGAGGACACAGAGACAAATCCACCTAAATACAGGTATCTCATACTTGACAAAGGAGCCAAAAACATACAATGGAGAAAAGATAGCCTCTTCAACAAATGGTGCTGGGAAAATTGGAAATCCATATGCAGCAAAATGAAACTAAACCCATATCTCTCACTCTGTACAAACCTCAACTCAAAATGGATCAAGGACCTAGGAATTAGACCAGAGACCTTGCACCTAATAGAAGAGAAAATTGGTCCAAATCTCCATCATGTTGACCTAGGACCAGATTTCCTTAACATGATTCCCAAAGCACAAGAAATAAAAGCAGAAATCAATGATTGGGATAGAGTCAACCTTTAAACTTATGTAAGTGTAAGGTGATAAAGATACTGCTGGAGGGCCATTTATTTTGGGATACTGGGAAAAGTAGAATGGAATCTTCAGTTGCCCAAATTTTAATAAGCATAGAAAGTATCTTGTGAGTACTAAATAAACAAATGAATAAATATGAGACTTCACTAAAAGAAATAGAGAAATAAAAAGAAGTGATAATTTCCAAATATTTTCTTTTAGTCTGGGCCCATTAGGCATGTGCAATTCTAAGAAATATTTGTTACCAGGTCCATTGTGAGTGTGGTGAAGAGTTTCACATTAGTAGCATATGGTGTGTGATACTCGGGCTTTGGAAGTAAAGAGCAGCAGTCTAAAATGATGTTTTCTGTAGAATCTGTCAGGAGGTCATGATGGGTTTTCAAAAACAACTCAAAGTAGGTATTAAAACAACTCAAGGTTTTTAACTTGGGTATGTGTGCATTTGGAGTAGGGATGGATTTAGAACACAATTACTATTTATAAGAATTTGACAACTTGTCAATGAAGATGAATAATAATTATTTTGCATTTCCTAAAAGGAAGAATGAAATGGAAGTTCTAAGAATGTAAATGAATACAGATAGCTTAGTTCAAATCTCATTCCCCTTCTTTGCTCATTGTGTGACATGGGGTATATTAGGATTCTCCAGGGAAATTTAATCAATAGAATTCACACACACACACACACACACACACACACACACACAGACTGAAGAGAGAAAGAGAGAAATAGAGGGAGAGAGAAAAAGAGCTTTAATAAATTGCCCCATATAAGGAGGTGGAAAAACCCAAAATCATCAGAGCCCATGTCCCAGATGGAGTCAGGCCAGAAATTGTAGAATCAAAGAGTTGATGTTCTAGTTTGAAGGTCAATGGGCAGGAAAACTTTTTTATCTGTGGAAGAGTCGACATTTTGGGGTTTTTTGCCCTTCAAATGATAATGGAAGCCCCATTTATGAGGGGTCATCTTCTTTATCAGTACACTGATTTAAACCAACCCCTACCTCACAAAAACACCAAAAATAATGTTTGACAAAATATTTGGGTAACTTTTGGACCAGTAAAGTTGACACACAAAATTATCATGTGAGGCAAATTACTAAACTTTCTGCTTCATTTACTCAACTATAAAATGGAAGTAATAATAGGACCCAACTCATTTGCTCATTTTGAGTACTAAATGGAAATATTACCTCAATTGTCACTTCTGAAAGTCCCTGGAACATAGTAATTCTCAATAAGTATTAGGTAGCATTGTTTTTAATGTTCAATCTATGAAGTTGTCAAATAATACAAAAATTTGGTATGATACGATAACAAATATGTCAACATTTAATCTATTTCTAAAGTCTAAAGAGAAAACTAAAGCTTATTATGAACTTGTACAATATTTGTCATGTAGTAGCTTAAGAATGTGATCAAAATGTGATTTGATAATTGGTATAAGTATATTTTAAAAGTATTTCCAATTTGTTATTAAATTATAGTTGACAACATTCTGAACCAAGTTTTGTTCCCATTGCAATATAAAGCAAACACTTAGATTTTTGCAGTATAAATAAAGGAAATTCTGTCTAAAGACAAAGGTATTTCTGGATTTTAATTTAATATAACTGTATTTTTATCACACTGAAATGCAGAGATTTTTGTTAAATAACTAAAATGTCACCAAATAAGATCCTGTCAGATTTTCTTGGATTATGAGTTGAAAGGCATTTTTAATTATCAGTAGTATTTTTTTTTGTTGTTGTTGTTGTTGTTACTGGGGATTTAAATCAGGGACAATTTATGGTTTATCACTGAGCTACATCTCCATCCCCAGCAACTTTTTATTATGAGATAGGATCTCACTAATTGCTTAGGGCCTCACTAAGTTGTTAAGCCTGTCCTGGAACTTGTGATCCTCCTGCTTCAACCTCCAGAGCCTCTCGGATTACAGGTGTGTGCCACTAGGCCTAGAAGGCTCTTAATTTTTAGAGAACAACTAATTCTCTTCACTAAGTTAAATAGTATCCCCTTGGTATTTTTTCAAGTTTGCTTAGCAAAACTTTTCTTCATAACAAGTATGAAGATAAAATTCAGCCTGTCTAAGCATTGTTTGTGATATTTTATTTACCAAAGTGCATTAATGATAATTTAATGTATGAAAAAATAATAAGAAAATGTTATTTTAAAGAAATGAATTGCTTTTGTACTCAAAGGATAACCGTTCCAAATATATTATTCAAAGTGAGGATTTAAAACAGGTTTACCTGGTTCAGTTATTTTCTTATTTCATTTAAAATACCTACTTTGATGTTAATATTTTATTAATCATTGTGACTGTGTGGGTGTCATCTCAAGAAGTACAAACACTGAATGAATTAGAACCAGAAGAAGACCTCATTCTGTCTAAACTGAAGGAAATCACAAGTTGTCAAACCTAATTTACTGCTAGATTTGTGTCAGAATTCAACAATACACCAAATAGAAATTCAAGGAAACACAGCCATATTCTATTTTAAAAGCATTTCCAGACTTATGTGGTAAACAGCTTTTTTGCTACTGTGACCAAAATACCTGACAAGAATAATTTTTGAGAAAGAAAAGTTTATTTGGGGGCTCATGATTTCAGAGGTCTCAGTCCATAGGTGGACAACTCCATTCCTTGGGGTCTGAAGGGAGGCTGAACATCATTGTGGAAGAGTGTGGCAGAGAAAAGTGGCTAAGGACACCCAACCATGTATCATGGAAGCAGAGAAATAGCTCCACTCAAAAAAGACAAAATATATACCCCAAAGGCATGCCCCCGCAGAACCTCTAGCCGCACCCTACCTGCCTATAGTTAACACCAAGTTAATCCCTATTAGAAGATTGATGTACTGATTAGGTTAACCCTTTTATAACCCAGTCATTTCATCTCTAAACTTTCTCACATTGTCTCCAAAATGAGGTTTTGGGGGACAACTAAACTAATCTAAACCTTTATGCATATATATATCTATCTATATATGTCTATATATAGACATATATAGACATATATAGATATATGTAGATATATATATCTATCTATATATGTCTATATATAGACATATATAGATAGATATATGTAGATATCAAAATTCATATAGATACATATATGTAGACATATTTTCAACCTTTGAGAAGCAATAATAGAAACCCATGCGTAACTACTTATTGAAAATTGACCTCCCCACCTCCAGGAAAAACTGTACTAAAAAACAAAATACAGAGCATTTAATGACCAATTTGAAACTGCAGCATTTTATTTTGCATTATTTGTTTTCCAATACATATTATGTATGAAGACAGTTTTAATATATATAGACAGTGGTTAATGTAGTCCCAGAAAATTGGCTATTCTGAAATTTAAGAGAGTCACAGTAGCTCCTATGTTTTCAATAAAGTCATGTTTATATAAAGAATATTTTCAATACCCATAAAACATTCTCTTTATAATTGATCACCTTTGGGGAAACCTCTATGTTTTCAAATTACAAAGACTACCACAGAAGTATATTCTTTCTTGCACTCATGTGATGCTACCTGTCATGACGCGATGCAGTCAAAGGAGCCCTTTCTGAAACCAATTCTATGTGTATTACACTGTCAGCATCCAAATCTGCAGACAAAGATAGCTATTTTCTTCATGAAGTTCAAAGACTTAGGTATTTTTTATAGTAATTGAAAACAGACTAACACATTAGTATTTTATGCTTCTAGGCAATGTTGAAAAAAATATTATTTATTATGTTTGTTAAGAAAGTTAAGGCAGGGGCTATGGTTGTAGCTCAGTGGTAGAGCATTTGCCTAGCATGTGTGAGGCACTGGGTTCGATCCACAGTACTGCATAAAAATAAATAAATAAAATAAAGATACTGTGTTCATCTGCAACTAAAAAAAATTCTAAAAATACTAATTTTAGAAGAACGATAAGGCAGATTTTATTCAGGGAGGTTATCACAATAGGTGTAGCAACTGCCACTGTGCGGTTTTGTGATAGGAGAAAGAGATTGGGCTCAACTCTTACTACCACAAAGAAGAGTGAGAATGTGTAGCCAAGAGGCAGGGTGAGGGGTCTGTGGATCAAAAATTATTAGAAGGAAATATCATGTCAGAGGAAATTTTGGCCAAACCAGCCTAATGGATCAGTGTGATCAGACATTACCTGGAAAATGGTGGCAAACGTATCACCCAATGAGATATGATCAGATATTGAAAAAGAAGGAGTCTGACTAAACTGACTTAAGAAAGCTTTTGCTACCATTAGACCATGCAGAGATAAACAGCAAAGCCCAAAAGGCATAGTCTAGTTGAAAAGTGAGTTTGGAAGAGCCTGACTAGAGTTTGGTCAAGGAATCAGTCTTGTCGGTGAAATTTTATTTGAAGTAATAGCTTAAGGAAAGAGGAGGTGGGAAATTAAGCCAATCAAGGGCAAGAAGCTGCCTCTTGTGACTGGAATGAAGGGTTCATGAACGTAAGAGTAAATTACATCCATTAGACTTTCAGAACAAATACCAACACACCTTAATAGTATGCAATACAGACAGGCAGGTGGTGCATGCCTGTAATCCCAGTGCCTCAGGAGGCTGAGGCAGGAGGATGTTGAGTTCAAAGCTAGCCTCAGCAACTTAGTGAGGCCCTAAGCAACTCAATGACACCCTGTCTCTAAATAAAATACAAAATAGGGCTGGGGATGTGGTTCAGTGGTTAAGCACCCCTGGGTTCAATCCCCATTACCAAACACTAACTAACTAATTAAATAATAATATGCAATGCACTTTTGATTGTAGAACAGAGGAGATAAGTATGAAAGATAGCAACATACAAAGTGTGAGATAAGAAAGTCTACCCTGCCTCCATTCTTTAGTTTGTTTGCTTGTTTGTTATACATGACAGTAGAAAGTATTTTGGGAGAATACACATACATGGAGTATAACTTATTCTATTTAGGTTCCTGCCCTTGTGGTTATGCATGATGTGGAGTTACCTGGTTATGTATACAAATATAAGGCTAGGAAAGTTATGAACAATTAATTCTATTATCTTTCCTATCGCCCCCTCCCCCATTCCTTTAATTTCTCTTTGTTTAATTCAATGGATTTCTGTTATTCCCCTCCCTAACCTCTCTTGTTTTGGGTTAGCATCCATAAATCAGAGAGAACTTTTGGTCTTTGGGTTGTGGGGATTGGCATATTTCACTTAACATGATATTTTACAGCTCCATTCATTTACTGGCAAATGCCATCATTTCATTCTTCTTTATGGCGAGTAATATTTCATTGTGTAAATATACCACATTTTCTTTATCCATTCATCAGTTGAAGGACACCTGGCTTGTTTCCATAGCTTGCCTGCCCCCATTCTTATTCAGTACTAAGATTAAAGATATAAAATGTACATAATTTTCAAGTATTTAAAAATTCTCATATATTATTTAATATCCAATGTAATTCTTTGAATTTTAATATAAACTTACTACTGAGAAAAAGAAAAAATATAAAATTAGAGGTTATACATATATATGTGTGTGTGTAAATTTTTCAGACTGATAATATAGTTGAAATTGCCTATTTTAATATGAGAAACCAGAACACAGGGATAATGAGTTCACTAGATTCACTGGCTTCCAGTTCAACGCTCTTTTTGTTATGCCACTCAGCTAACAAATTCTAAACTCTCAGATGTTTTTAATCCATGTACACTCTAAGTTCTTCAATTCAGAAGAAATCTATTAAAAAATAACTTCACCATTTGAAATCTATATGTGAGAACAGAATATTCATCCCAAAATAAGACTAGAAGACAAGAATATACCATCCTGACCCATGCCCCTTTGTCATACCGATTATTTTGAGATAATTATTTTGAGAAATAGCTGGGATAGAAGTTCTGAGAACAGAGTTGAAATAATTTTTTAAGATAAATTTACATTTATGAATGAAATTTCCATTTGTAACAGTGTCTCTCTTTGTACCAGAGAAAAGGGATGGCTCTAAATCACAATAGATTCTGATCAGTTGAAAAGACACAGACAAATCTGCATAGCTGAAGATGCTATTCAAACCTGCATTCTGGGGCACTTTGAAAGTTACACTTGAGTTTTCTCATATGCATATGTGAAATGCACATGTTAAATAAGTTTCTGTCTGTTTTCCTCTTGTTAATCTGTCTTCTGTTATAGGGCATCCTGCTGACAACTTAGGAGGAAAGAGGAAAAATTCTTCTGTGGGTAAAGTACAAGTCTGGTGTGTGTGTGTGTTGTGTATTTGTGTGGTGTGTCTCATCCTTGCTTGAGCACACTTTGCTTCACCTGTGTTTGCTTACCATGTAAGAGATTAAACAGATGGATTAATGAAAGGAAACCATCATTTTTAATTTTGTTTTTGAGATCAACCACATTATTCTAAGCAGGTCATTTATCTGGCCAAGGTAGATGGAATTCACCCTTAGGAATAATTGCATACAAGTTTTGAATAACACAGAAAACAAGAAACAGATTTATTTTGACAGTCCTGCTCTGATTTTCTGTTATAAAGGAGCATTTTTACTTATGCCATATAACCATTTTTTAACCATTGGCATTGAAATTATCATGTCATACAGCAGTAACTTTATTGTGAAAGTATTTCTAGAGTGTCAGAGATTCCTAATACAATGAGAGGCAGCTTCTTATCCCTAGGATTAGGAAGAAGTAGAAGGTTGAAAAATTGTAATTAATGAGGTCATATACATGGCAAAAAAGAAAATGTCGGGTCTTTTTTCCAAAGGGAAAATTCTGCTTTTGGCAATAATGGATTCCATGTTTTCTAACTGGCCTAAACTAACCACTGCAATGTTAGCTAGTAGTTAGTAATGAACAGTGGAATGCAAACCAACAACATAAGAGTATAGAGTCACAGAGTTTCTTTAAACTGTATTTAAGATTAAGGAACAACCCAGTGTGGGGGGCATGCCTGTCATTTCAGCTGTTCTGGAGCCTGAGGCAGGAGGATGGCAGATTCAAAGGCAGCCTCAGCAATTTAGTGAGGCCCTAAGCAACTTATTGATACCCTGTTTCAAAATGAAAAATGAAAAAATGGGCTAGAGATGTTGCTCAGTGGTTAAACACCTCTGGGTTCAATCCCTGGTACAAAAAAAAAAAAAAAAAGTATGAGAGAGAGAACTAACGAATAACTAAGTTGTAGAAAAACAACAGGTGTATGAACTCTGCGAATAAACTAGTGGGAACAAAGAATTAAGAAACAATGCCAAGAAAGAAAGACAATTAAGAAATACAATTACACACCTGTAATCTCAGTGATTAGGAAGGCTGAGGCAGGAGGATCATAAATTCCAGGCCTGCCTCAGCAACTCAGTGTAGCCCTAAGCAACTTACTGAGTCCCTGTCTTAATTTAAAAAATAAAAAGTGTTGGGAATGTAACTCAGTGTAAAGCAACCCTAGGTTCATTCCCCAGTTTAAAAAAATATATTTATATTAAAAAGAAAAATGGGGCTAACTCTTGATAGCATCTACTGGGATCCTCGTAAATTTAAAATTTGTGGCCATAGGTTTCTCAATGTATTTCAAAAAACAAATTTCTTTAGTAGTAAACACACTAAGATAAAGTTTGCCATGTCACTGACATCAGTACCCACATTAACATAGGATTGACTTGGAGATAAAGTCCCTCCCAATGGGGGTAAATCGCTATAACAGTTATAGAAAGGACCAACTAGGGTTAAAAAAAAAAATTCCCCACCTGATGTGAAGGAGTTGTTAAAACTCCAGTTGGTGAAACTTGGAGAAGGTGGACCCCAATTCTCCTGGGCAAACATTAAACAGTAATAAATTTGGAAGTAGCAATAGGTTTCCTTTGTCATCCTCTACTCAGAGAGAACCCACTCTCTTTCTTTCTCTCTTGAGCAATGTTCTTTGCTCGAGTTTTACTTTGGCTTATAACATTCTCTTGCTTGGCTTCTTTTGTTTGACTTAAAATTTTCTTACATGGGAACACAAGAACCAAGTTTTGGTGCTTCCGCTCATTTGTTTGTAACAGTAACTCTAGTTTTTAATCACAGGTTATTATTATTCTAGTACAGCTAGAATTCTTGTAATAAAATTGTTACTGAAGCATGAGTAGTTATAAACCTTTTATACTGTGAGGTCATTTAAATGGCAAGAGAAATAAAAAGAAATCACAGTGATCCAAAAAAGATCCATTTAGAAAACATGAAAAATCTATTTTATTATGAGAATATATTATTGATTAATTCTAAAACTTGGTATTTAGACTGTTAATGCCAACATTGTCTTGAGCTTTTCTTTTTTTGTTTTCTTTTTTTTTTTTTTTTTGTGGAGCTGGGAATTGAACCCAGGGCCTTGTGCTTGTGAGGCAGGCACTCTACCAACTGAGCTATATCCCCAGCATTAAGCATACATGCAAATTTTAGTTTGCCTATGTTGTTTTGAAAGTTATACAGATGCTGACTTCAATTTATTATTTTTATCATTGTAAACTTTGGTGTTTCAAGGGTTCCCCTTTGCATTTAAAATGTTACTCACAAACTGGATTATTGCATTTTAAAGTTAATGACTTTGGGAGTATAACTGCAGATTCCTGGGTAAAGCTTAGCAATTATAAAATCTACTTTTGGAAAGGCAAAAGAAGAACTTTATATTATGCTATGACATAAAAACCCATAAATGTATTTTACTTGTACATCAGGGACAAGTCATATGATTATATTGATTTTTTTTATTTGGAATTTCAGTGTTTAAAGACTACAGGCACCAACATTTAATTTCATGGTACCCATTTAATGTTGAGAAAATTTTTCAACACTTTCAAAACAGTGAAAATAAGTGTTGAAGTATTTAAAAAGCTTTCCTGCATTCAAATATAAATGTTTGAAATTACTTCCCAAAATATAGTTCGTCGTTATTGACGAAAAAGGAGAAATTCAATACTGAGAAGGGAAGTGCTGCTATAAGGAATGCCTGAAAATGTGGAAAATTACCTGAGATTGGGCAATGGGCAAGAGGCTGGGAGAATTTAAAGGAACTGCCTATGAAAGCCAGTATTGTCATGAATTAAGCATTAAGGACAATTTTAGTGAATGCTTACAAGAGGACTAGGCAAAGTCTTGAATTTCACTGAGATTATTTGCATCATCATGAACAGTTTGTTAATAAAAATATAGACATTAAAAACCATTCTAATTATGCTTTTAAATAGAAATGAGGATCAAGGTATGGAGCATAGGTCCTTTTTTTTATACATTTGCAAAAAAACTTCACTGTATTGCATTCATGCCCTAGCAGTTCATGAAGAGTGGGATGTAGAAGCAATGCACTACAATATCTGGCAGAAGAAATATTTAAGCAGGACAATATTCAGATGTTGTGTGGCTGATTTTAACTCTGTTTAATGAGATACGAATGTAAAGAGATGATTTAAAGTAGGAATGTATCTTTAGTAGGGAAAAAGAATGGAAAGATTTGGAAGACTCTCAGCACAGCCATGTAAAGAGTGAAAAGGTTTGTTTGGAGTATCGAAGTTGTGGGGAAGCAATTCTTTTCTAAAGAGATTCACAGAGATAGAAGGAAGCCAGGTATCATTTGCCAAGACAATAGCAGAAAAATCCCAAATGCATTTCAGAGATCTTTGAGGCCAACTCTACCATCATAGGTCCAGAGCTCTAGGATAGGTCACAGGTGCTTTCCATTGACTCACTGCCCAGAGTTGCCTCAAGTCTCTGTTCCCTACATTCCAGCAATCATGCTTCTTGGCTACCCCAGCCATGGCTCAAGAAGACCCTTGTGACTTGACCTGCCACTGTGGGAGGTACAAATGTTAAGTGTTGGTGGCACCCCTATGGTATAAATCTATAGACATATAGAATTAAACAGCTGTGGGACATGACTCCCTTCACCTAGATTTTAAAGGATGTCATAAACTGAGGCCCCAGACAAAGACTCATTGCAAGGGCAATGTTACTGCAGGTAGCCATTAATACAGCAATGCTGAGTAAAAATGTGGGCTT